>OZ010798.1:186279780-186322780 GCA_963932465.1 Maratus speciosus | reverse complement strand
GGAGTAAATTTAACATTATGTCTATGGGGAAAATGTTCGTTCCTAAAAATATTGGCTCTTAATAGAGGTGGCCATTCAATAGGGGTAGCCTTTAAAAGAAATTTCACTGTATATATAAAAAGAAAATCAAGTAACTTAATGAGTCCCCTAAATTTTTCCTAAAAGTATTAGTGAATGGCTAATAATAGTAGTAAGATCCTTTATACCCTACGAATAATCCATAAATATGTGCGTCAATAGCCTTTAATAACTCTGAACTTTTCACGTTCCATACACTGCAAATTCTCAAACACAAAAATAAACACATTTTACAACACTTTTTATCACCAAATTAACAACACTTTAATGTGTTGTTAATTAGAAAACTTCATATGCAAAATATTTTTTGTGTTGTGATTGCGTTCTTAATATGTTGCAAAAGTGTTGCTATCTAAAAATGTATTCTAAAAACAGTGTTGTTAATTGTGTTGAAATCGTGTTGTAAATAGTGTTGATGAAAATATTTTCTTACAATAGTGTTGTGCTGCACAACACTTTGTCACCAATCCAAATTAACAACACATTGTAAACACCACACAATTATGAACACTATAAAACAAACACATGTAAAACACTTTCTACATGGTGCCTTTAAAATTACACAATTTTAAAAATGAATGTTTTGAAAACACATTCTCTCCGCTTGTAATTTTTAACAACACTTTTTGCACAACCTTTTTATTTGGCACCAGGGGCGTAGCTACCGTGGAGCAGTTGGAGCAAACTGCTCCAGGCGCACGAATCCTAAGGGCGCAAAATTAGAAAAGGCGAAATAAAGATTTGTAAAAATATTTGCATATTTTTTTCATTATTAACCACATATATATATAAATCTTGTTACAATCAAGATATTTCTATGATATTTTACCTTGTGTTTAACCTCAACTATTTAGATTTAATACATGTTTTTATACACAATCAAAAGAAATTACTTCTATTCGTGAAGCTTTAATTTTAATTAGTACCATATTGCAGCCTCAAGCAGTTTCTGTAACACCGTTTCAGCATGTAAGATTTTTTTTTTCCTTTTTGACGACAGATGAAGATTTTCAAATCTCAAAGTAATCAAAACTTATTTACAGGGATATCATCGGTCATTTTATTGGCTAAAATTATTACTGTGCGGAAATAATGGTAACCAAAGAAATGACCGCTGAGAAACCTATATTTACCATGTAACAGCAATGCCTTAGCTATTTAGTTATTTTAAGATTTGGAAAAAAACAAAAACAAAACAATAGTTTCACAAATTAAAGAAAATTATTGACCATTTTACACACGAGAAAATCCCTGCCGGCTCGGGCCTACAGGCGGAGGTAGATTTCGAAGATACTAAATAATATAAAATATACGATAAATACTAAATTCACCAACAAAACTTAAATCAAGAATAGAGATAAACCCAGTTCCTTCACTAAGAATGAGCGCTAGGAAGCTAAACATTTTGGGAAAATTCTAATATACACGAATACACACACGCATGTATATGGAATAGGTTTAAAAAATGGCTAAAACAAATTCAGAGAACCTCAAAGTGTTAAAATATGTTAATATTTCCATAGTCGGGTTTTTATCATGTTATCATACGTTTCTTCAAACTCACATGACGGTACATATTTACCTGCTGAGGTTCAGTATATTTCTAATATGATGCAATATATATATTTTTTTAATTTGTCAAATTATTTATTTCATTTTGAGTTTTCATGCTGAAATCTTACTCTACAAAACTTATGACGTTATATTCAAATTATTTTCAATTCGTCAAACTATTTATTTAATTTATTTTTTCACGTGAAAACCTTGCTACAGAAAAGCAATTGTTGTGGTGAGAATTTTATTGTTTTTTTTTTTTTATCGTTGGCAACTGCTATAACGAAAAATATTTATTTTTTCCTGTCATTGTTGTGCAAGAGCTGGTTTTATCAGAATTTTGTTAAGACGGTATTCAAAATTTTTAACCCTCCCCATTTCGATACCCTTGGGCCGATTTTGCCCATTTTCAATCCCCGCCGAGATATTAGCCATTTCAAAGTTATTGGCGAGTTTGAAGACGATCCGTGCATAATTGCGACTTTTATCGTGCGGAAAAAATTTAGTACATACATACATATATATATATATAATATATATATACTTTTTAGGCGGGGGTGGTTTTGGGTTCCTGGGGTCATATAATGAAAAGTTATGAAGGAATTTTTCAAAAATCGCACCATGGTAACAACTGCAAAAGGTAGTATTTCTTACGAAATCTACCTAAAACAAAAAAAACAAAAATTTTGAAACCCTTTTTTTTTTTTTGAAACTAAACATGCATCAATATAGATTACAAAACACTAATAGAAGCCGGATTTAGGCATATTCCACATCAAACCGACGATGACAAAATTTAGAGGGGGTTGAGGGGGAAGTTGTGAGGCGGACGATTTTGTGCGTATTGTTTTTGAGATTTTGAAAATATGGCAAATCTCAATCGCAGAATTGATAAGCCTTTATCCTTCTAAATAGAGAAAAAGTTAAGTACCAAATTCAGTGTTCTATAGGACCTGATTATCGCCTATGCAAATTTACACAACTTTTTACGAAAAGCATTTTCCCGCATTCAATCTTATTTAATCGCAGAATTTTAGGATTAAATAAGGCAAAACATATTTTTTGAAAATAGCAATGTGAGTTTGATTAGGCTGTAACTTCCCCTTCCCTTCTACACCACCACCACCATCCGTTATTACATACTAGTAGTCAAAGAATTTTCGAATTATAAAACGAAACAAAAATATGGAGTTACTCCACTCAATTTTCCGAACATTTTGCGGTGTGTTCAAAATAGCATAACAATGAATGAAATCTAAAAAGATTATACCATGTTGCTAGGTGTTTGTTTTAAATGCAGTACATTCTAAAGGTAGGTCACACACTAAGGCGACACATAAGACAAGTCGCTCGATTTCGCTGGAAAAACTGGTTTAAAACAGGTTTGAAACAACTTCGTTCTTTGTTTCTACCGCTTTTTGCGCTACATGTTGCGGCTTCATGTCGCTGGTCGTCTCAGTGTGGGATATGCCTAAGGCGGAAATTTGGGATCCAGTTCCGAAATTGAAAGCCTCCTCAAAAAGAAAACTGTAATGGTAACTAAAGACTTGCTAGTAGAAGCTAATAATGGATGTTATTAGCTTCTACTAGCAAGGTGGTAGAAAAATGAGTTTCTAAATTATTATGCCTTCCAAAAATTCCAGGTCTGCGTAATTTACACTGACAGAGTCCAACCATAAAAACAATAGCGGCTCTTCAGGGGTTCACAATCACAATCATTTTTCTACCAGAATATTGATATATAAAATTTGATCTGTTTTAATCGTTGTAAGTAGTCGTCGAATCATGGGAGTTCTACGATTAAACAAGGAGAATTTTTTTTTAATGAAAATACTTGTAGTAAAGAAATTTTGAACCCCTTGTTGAACCGCCACTGTCTGAAAGGTGCTACGTTGTATAGATATAAGTTGAACGTGAGAAATAAAAATAATTTAATTGAGATATAAAAAAAATGTTTATCAGTTTACTTTAGATACGAAATCCACCGGCCGATTTCTTCGAAAATTAATACAATTATTCCAACAGATTTATAACATACCTACCGACATCATCAAAAACACACCAAATCATGCTCTATATACATATTGAATCGCTGTAAAAAAATTGTGAGAACGAATTCAGAGTATTGGAAAGTGTAAAAATATACCCATTTTTATTTATTTTTATTGTGATTACAATGTTTACCTAGTTCCTGTTTTAAATTGTATGCGTATGGAAAGCAAAAACTGCAATCTTGAGTGTGTCAATCAGGTTCAGGGTTTTCGCTGCCGATCAGCACTGCGCCAAAATATTTCATTTGGCGAAAAAATTAAAGATTGGATTCACGAAATTGCAGGGTTTTTTTTCTTTCGTTAACACTCCCAATGATGTTATTGTACGATTAAATCTTTATGTGTAACGCATTATTTGTGTTTTGATATTCTTAGTCTTTCACGACGAATCTGTTACTACCATTATTTGAACTTGGCTAGTTTTTCTTTAGCGATTAGCCATACTGCTCTGATTAATCAAAAGTCAATGAGAATCCTGTGTCAACTTTTATCGTTGCCCATTGGCTAATTTTCTAAAGCATTAGCGGCAGAAATATAATTCCAATAGTAAAAAAGTTTCCAAGTTGTTCTTTATCCTCTTAAAAGAAATTTATGTCAAAATAGTTATTTTTTAAAAGTTACAAGGTTTATATTTTTATTCGGTCCCTGGGTTCTATATAGTTATAGTCATAAAAATCTTTTCCGTGGTAAAACAGTAAAATTTCTTTTTTGTAAGACCAAAACTTACCGAGTTATGATACTTTGAATTTTATGGAATTGTATAGTATTTTCTGGCAATAAAAAGAGGAAAAAGTATTCCATCCATATGCGAAAACTAAAAAGAAAAAAGATATTGGCAATAGGGAGTTTTTTTTTATTTGTATTCTGCAATGCTTCGAAACCCTTGAAAAGAAAAACAGATATTAAGGGGCTACTTCAGTCACCTGGAAAGACTCGCTCTCTAATGCTAATCCTATGGGAAAAAATTTTTACGATTATCTAGTTTGCATTTTAATATTTTTTAAGTTTTTTTTTTTTTTCCTTTGCATTAGTTGAGATTGTAAAATGTGTGGTTTTTTTTTTTTTCGTTCGACAACACTCTCAATGATGTTATTGTATGATTAAACCTTTATGTGTATCTCATTATTTGTGTTTTGATATTCTTAGTCTTTCACGACGAATCTGTTACTACCATTATTTGAACTTGGCTAGTTTTTCTTTAGCGATTAGCCATACTGCTCTGATTAATCAAAAGTATATGAGAATCCTGTGTCAACTTTTATCGTTGCCCATTGGCTAATTTTCTAAAGCATTAGCGGCAGAAATATAATTCCAATAACAAAAAAGTTTCCAAGTTGTTCTTTATCCTCTTAAAAGAAATTTATGTCAAAATAGTTATTTTTAAAAAGTTACAAGGTTTATATTTTTATTCGGTCCCTGGGTTCTATATAGTTATATTCATAAAAATCTTTTCCGTGGTAAAACAGTAAAATTTCTTTTTTGTAAGACCAAAACTTACCGAGTTATGATACTTTGAATTTTATGGAATTGTATAGTATTTTCTGGCAATAAAAAGAGAAAAAAGTATTTCATCCATATGCGAAAACTAAAAAGAAAAAAGATATTGGCAATAGGGAGTTTTTTTATTTGTATTCTGCAATGCTTCGAAACCCTTGAAAAGAAAAACAGATATTAAGGGGCTACTTCAGTCACCTGGAAAGACTCGCTCTCTAATGCTAATCCTATGGGAAAAAATTTTTACGATTATCTAGTTTGCATTTTAATATTTTTTAAGTTTTTTTTTTCCTTTGCATTAGTTGGGATTGTAAAATGTGTTTTTTTTTTTTCGTTCGACAACACTCCCAATGATGTTATTGTACGATTAAACCTTTATGTGTATCTCATTATTTGTGTTTTGATATTCTTAGTCTTTCACGACGAATCTGTTACTACCATTATTTGAACTTGGCTAGTTTTTCTTTAGCGATTAGCCAAATTGCTCAGATTAGTCAAAAGTCAATGAGAACCCTGATATACCCAGCGATGAGATACCAATAGATACCCCAACAGACTACATCTGGCTTTTTTTACTTTTTCGATTTTGTTAGCAGATTTTTTTCAAGAGGATACTTTCACTTTCGAAACCGGTTCGAAAATTATAGTGTCCCCATTAAAAATATCGGTGTTCAAAGTCGAAAAAGTAAAAAACGCCCGTGCAGATCAATCTCAGCTAGCCAAAGCAAAAATAATTGATTTAAAGTACTGAAATGCAAACGAGATAGCTTTAAAAATTTCTCCCATAGGATTAGCATTAGTGAGCGGATCTTTTCAGGCGACTGAAGTAGCCTCTTAACGACGGCGCATTTTAAACGCAAATCTCTCCCAATTCGCATAAAATATTGGTAGATACTCCGTACTTAAAGAATTATAATTCGTTCCATTATTTATTTTTAATTATTCTTATTTAACCCTTTGTTGCATACTCTAAAACCGGCAAATCCCCAATGTGAAATTTAGTATTTTTCTACTAAAAGGATCATGCTGAATGAGAAAAAAATTATTTTATGTGTAATAATTTTTTATTATTTGAGTTACAGCTTGTCCACTGTAGTGGACACTATGAACACAGAATTGAAATGTAGTGCTGTTAGGAAAATAAGATTTATGATAGTTTTCCTCTAGAATATTATCATATTTTAAAAATAATTGTGGTTAAAATTGAAAAAAACATTCTTTAATGGTGAAATTTGTAAAATCAATCAGATTTTGCATCGATGTAAAGATAAAGGTTACATTTTACACATGAATATGTTGGGTTCCTTTTACATAGTTCCATCTTGCATCGCTGTGCACTTTGGGATGTTTGAGGGGAAAGTGTTCCATCTTGTCATATCTTGTGTACAGAATTTGTTCTTACTGTCAATTGTCTTAGTTGTTTGTCTTCCAGCACATCACATTTTCCAGAGTCTGGAATCAAATGCGGTTCACCAGATTGTCGCGTCACTTACTGAACTCCACTCGCTAGAGCCAGTTTAAATTTTCCAAATTTTATGTCGCAATTTGGAAACAAGTTTCTATGTACAGCGAAATTTCTTTAATTCAAATAAGTTTTCATATAAATTTTTTAAAAAATTAAAAAAAAATGTTCCATATATATTAATTTTAAAATTGTTTATTGTTATTTTATTGTTTTTCAATATTGTCATACAGATCTATTTCAAACAGTACACATATGCGATTTTTTCTATACTGATAAATTGCATAAATAAATTTAATCATAGGCAATTATACTTTTAAAAATGTGAAAGAGATAAAAGTTTATATAAAATATGCCTGCATAATATTATAACCACATAAACACGTCAAAATTATATTTTAAAATTTTGATTGTCCACACTCATGACGTCCACTTCAGTTGACAGAGTAAAATTTCATAATGTTGATGCTGTGCATGGCGTCCACTATAGTGGACATTATGTAAAACCTTCCATAAAACAAACAAAAGAGTATTTTTATACTTGTTTTTCAATTATCTATTAGGCCAAGACATCTAAAAACAATAATTAATGAACAAAGTATCATTTATATAATATTATAATAGGTTTAGAAACATTTTAGTTCATGTTGAACAAGTTACAGGCATTCTGATGGGACATCCACATTAATTCTATCTCAGGAAGTAAGTTAACCGTCTTGTTTCACAATCTCGATTTTTTCCTTGCAAGTATGGATGTCAAAAAGTAGCATAAGCTTTAAATAGGAATTGTGAATGAAATAGGTTGGATAAGAAAAAACTGGCAATTTTGTCCACTGTAGTGGACACTATGCAACAAAGGGTTAATACGTTGCTAAAATATTTTGACTTTCAAATAAAATAAGGTTTTAAATCGAATTAAGAATGATATATAAATTTTAAACTAAAAAAAATTGCGCAGAACTTTTTCAAGTGACAAGAGGGCGCAGAAATGTTACTTGCTCCAGGGCGCAGAAATGTTACTTGCTCCAGGGCGCTGAATATGTAACTACGCCACTGCCTCTGAACACCAACAAAAATATTCTAAAGATCATTTTAAAAATGAAATATACTAGAGTCCCGATTATCCGAGTTCTGCTTAACCGAGTTTCTGCTTTCACCGAGTTATTTTCTTCTGATGGACTGATGGCTTCTATTATTATGAAACAGCCATTATAAATAAAGTGTTCGGTGAAGATGAAAGAGCGGTCGTAAAAAGTTAGAACTCTGATTTTCTGGTCAGAATGGAAAAAAAAATTGCCAAATTTTTTTTTGACAAAAAAAAAATTATGGCCATTTTTTATATTATATTATTATTTTATTATTATATTTTCATATTATATTCAATATAAACCATCAGTCCATCAGAATAAAATGATCCATTCCAAAGGTATAATGCTTCATTTGGCGCCCCTTCGTTCTGGCGCCCGAGGCACATGCCCCCTCTGCCCCCCCATTAGTTTCAGCCCTGTATTCAGGACACAACAATGGTTCACGTCCAAACACGAACGGAAGAAAGTTAAACCGAAACCAAAACCTTAGCAACTGATTCATTCGCGCACGTGAGTGATTCATGAGTACAAACGATAAGCAACGATAGATTTTTCACTAGTTTAGAAAAGAGATTGACATGAGCCTGCATTTTGCAAAATTTTTTTAATATTTATAAAGAATCTAGAACGCCAGAAAACACATGCTTCGAGAGAGACCCCTCGGCAGTGGTGGGATTGAAATAATTTAACAACCGGTTCGCTGCCAGAATGTTTTTTGATGTACAAAAATGAAAGAAAAATTAAGCATCACATATAGATTATGAAACACTTTCCAATATTATAAGAACATTGTTAAAAATTTTTTGATCCTTTGGTACAGTTAAAAAAATCCTGAAGCATGTTTCCCTATAAAAGGATGTTAGTACCGGAGTCCTAATATTCTGCAATGCTAACAACCGTAGCGTGCTCTCTCCCTCCCCCCCAACCCGGTCACTCCAATCTGCATATTTATATTTCATACATTATTTGAAAAGTTTAAAGCATTTTTTTTCTCTTTAGCAAAATAAAAAATTTAAATATATCTATCTGCATATACTTAGATGTCAACTATTTCTGTTTTTAGTTATCATTCCTTCCGATTAAAAATCTTTGTCTAATTTTAAAGTTAATTAATTGAATGACTATGCGATTAAATATGATAAGGATTATGATTCAGAAATAGTGTTAACACAAAAAAGGAATAGTTCGCAACTATGCATTTTTATAAAAAAATGAATGAAATTTACAGAAATTAAGATTGACATGCTGAAGAATGAAACAGCGTTTTTCAATTTCCTATAGATTATGCTCACCTTAAACTATAATCGATCCACCGTTATCGGAAAGATTCGATGCTTTTATAGAAAAAGAGGTAACACAGCTCGATTGCTTTCTATCAGAATAAACGATACATGACAATTATTTTTACTTACAAATGAAAGTAAACTTCGTAAATCTGCATGCAGAGCCTTAGCATGGACATCGTTCATGTTACAAAATAAACAGAAAAATCACTAACGTGATTTTTATACTCGTACAAAATAGAAGACTAAAAACCTCAAACAAACAAATCCTCAAGCTGATGCCCATTGGCTAAAAACTGGAAATATTCTTTTCAGGTTCGATATCTAAATCAAAAAATATAATAAACCAGCCAATTAAAAGTTATCGTAATGTCACAAAAGAAAATTGAACTGTAAGAAAATTTATTGTTCAGTCTGTTGATTGGCGCCGTATCAACACGTCGCCACCATCAATACCAGACATAAATTTGCTAATAGAATAGAAAAATACGATCCCTGTTTCTCTTTATTCTGACCAAAATAGCATTAAAATGATTTGAAATATAATAGAATACGTAATTTTTAAGGAGGATTCCCCTCCCCCCCCCCCCTATACACGAATAAATAAAATTTTGAAAGTAATTCAGATTGAGCTTGAGCCAGCCCAAGCCCAAAAACTGATATAAAAAGTTAGTTGAAACATCTTACATCACGTATAACTGTTTTGATGAAAAAGAATGCAAAAGCTTGCAGATGGGAAGGAAAGGAGAATTTAGGCTTTGATTTTTCGGAAGCACTTTTGCACTGGGCTCCGGAGCCCTGTATTTATGAGCTCCTATGAATTCCGACCAATATTTAAATATTTACTTAAAACAGAAAAATACCGGAGTTAAGCTCCGGTGGGCTTCGGCGCAAATTAAGATAAAATTATGTATTATACTGAATAAATTTTATATTATATTGAAAACAATATAATATAAAAATAGCAGAAATGTAATTTTAAGAATTAAGCCATGTTCATGACCTAAAGTTGTATATAACATATTTAGAAAAATATTATCCATGCTATAGCAAGTAAGATAAATTTTTGCACAACCAAAACTTCTCGAGTTATGACATTTAGAAATTTTAGGAATTTTTACCATTTCTTAATACAAAAAAAAAAAAAAACAGGCCAGACAACACTGGAAATTCGTAAAATACAAAGTATCATGATTCGGCAAGTTTAGATCATACAATGTGTTTTCATTTGTAGAGCTGGAAAAATATATTTTTTTAATATAACTTATAGGACTCGAGGAACTTACCAAAATTTTGGATTTGTTTCATTTACGAAAATAACTACTTTCATTTAAATAACTTCTAAGATATAAAGAACAACATTAAAAAATGTGCAGTTGGAAGTATGTATCTAAATCTGGCAATTTAAGTATTAGCTATAGATCAGCGATAACAGGGAACATTCCGTGCCAAAGCAAAGTACCGTTTATTCGAATAACAGCGTTGCCCGAGCCCCGAGCCTTAATGAATGACCCTTAAATTAACCTGAAATTTGTATGATTTTATATCTTTAAAATCATTTTATCTGAATTTATATTTTTAAATGAAAAAATATTGAATTGAAAGTATATGCTACTTGGTACTTAACTTTCTGCACAATTTGATTTGTGGAGTCTATGCGCACCGAAAGTGAGCGAAACCGCGACGAAACACTCAGATTTTCACTGATTTCGTCGAAATTTCACGCATTATTTTTTGTAAAAAAATATTTCTACCCGTCCGAATGTTTAAACTTTTTTGTAGATGATGTAAATCTGATCCATTCAGAATCTCAATACCATTTCAATTTGAGATACTCTTAAAAGATTGTGTTCAAATGCAGTCGTTTAATTACTTTTAGCGTACAAAAATATAGTCTCCGTGAGGAGCGAAATGACCTGCATTTGCCGATGTATTTGTAAGGGTTAAAATTCCTAGTTTTTAAAACCTATTGTCCCATCAATACGAAGGTGGTTTCAGATTTATGAACGTATTGGTTTGGCAGTACCTCTAAAATTTCGCCTTGAAGGAGCGAAACATCGACGAAACACTCAGATTTTTACTGATTTCGTCGAAAATTTCTCACATTTTAATTTGTAAAGAAATATTTCTACCCGTTCAAACGTTTCAAAATTTTTGTAGGTGATGTAAATTTGATCTATTGAGATGCTCTAAAAAGATTGTGTTAAAATACGGACGTTTAGTTATTTTTAGCGTAGGAAAAATATCGTCTTCGTGAGGTGCGAAGTGACCTGCGTTTACTGGTGTATTTGAAAGGGTTAAAATTCATATTTATTTTAAACCAATTGCACCATCAATTAGGAAAAGGTTTCACTTTAAGAGCATATTTTTGGTTTGTCGGTACCTCCAAAATTGCGCCCTGGAGGGGCGTTGCAATAAGGGAGAAAATTTTTTCGAAAAAACGACCCCTTTTGAAAATTGTTTTTCAAGCGGTTAACTGCGATATTTTTTTTTAACTGACTGCGGCAATTGATACGTAGATCTTTCATAATATGTTTTTCATTTTTAACTTTACTAAGCGGTTTGGCCGATGTAAGTTAATAAATAATGACAAAATACCTCCGAAATTTCTTCTTTTCGTTCTTCCTTTTCAACTGATGCTTAAATAAGGCTTCTGTGCTCACGCCAGAGTTTTTTTAGTTCTCGCAAGGATCGAGTTGAGTTTTTAATGAGAGTGAGTTGCGATTTTTAATTAATAACTCAACTAATTATTAGAATTTTAAAATCCTGTGTCTCAGGTGCATCAGGAGCCATTTTGAGCAAGCCTCACAAAAATTTTCAGTCTCATACGTGCCGTAGATTTTGCTAGCAATCGCACACACGCAGACAAAGCAAAACTTTCTTTTATTAGTATAGATAAGTAGTTAGTGTAATTTTTAAACCTTGCTGTAAAACTAGATTTAGTCTAGGGCTGTCAATTTAGTTAGAAAAATTATCAAAATTTCGTTTTTTTAGTTGAATTTTCTCTTACAGGATTGGTGAAGAAAAAAAGTATTATTGTTCCAAATGAAATGTTATTTTATTAAATGAAATTAATCAGGACTTATCACAAAGTTATGCCTAGAAAACAATGTTGTGCAGATAAACATTTAAAGAAAGCAAATTAATGTAAATGCGATTTTCGCATTTGAAGTATCATTTTAACAACCGGTTCGCCGAACTCAACACAAATTAACAACCGGTTCTACCGAACCGGTGCGAACCGGCTGAATGCCACCACTGGACAGAGGGGCTTCTGCCTCTGTGCTGTGTGCTGGAGATGCCCTCAAAAATGGTGTAAGATTGAATTTAACACACACTGCATGGGTCTCTATATTGCAGTCAATGTTGTATTTTTACACTCTTTTATTTAACTTGGTTTTTATATGTAAAGAAAGAATTTTGTAATTGATTTTTCACTCTTTTCTTGATATTCTAGAATGATTAAAATTATGCTTGTGTATTTCCAATGACAATATGCCATTTTAATATTTTTAGAACTTCATTATAAGTTGATTCTAAGGCATTTTTGTTCTACCTAGCCGCAGGTGATAAATCTCCAAATAATCTTTGTTATTACAACTATTTATGAATTACAAAAACAATGCAGTTAATATGCACCAAGCCATTTACGTCAAAATATGTTTAGTGGCTGTGAAACTGCAACAATGAAATATTTGGAACAATAAAAAAATATATATATGAATAGAAAATAACTTTTTATTTTTTAAGTTTCCTAATTTTTATTGATTATTTTTAATTATTAATGATAATTTATTTTATTTAATTTTAATATTTCTTTAAAAAAAATCATTGTTTATAATTTATGACCGTATATATACTCTCATTAGTCAACCCCAAAATTTGAGAGATATAACATGTCCATCCATTTGAATAACAATATTTAATAATAGATATAACAGTAGTAATCTTGGTCTTAATTTAATTTTAATCTAGGAAGATTAATATGAATTCTGCAATCAAATAGGGTTGAAAAAAAAAGTTTTTTTTTTTTTTTTTTTTTTTTTAAAGCCCAACCCGTGTGGGTTTTTCTGGTTTTATTGGGGTTTTTTTTTGTTTCTTTCGGGTTTTTGTAGTTTTTTGCTGCACGTTTCTTTGAACAATGCCAACTATGTTTAATTACTTACTTGTTATGATTCTATTATATATGTAAGATAAAATTTGAATTAAATTTAGATTTTCAGACATCTTTGCATAAAAATTAAAAATGATTTGAAAGAACTGCAAGACCCAACCCTCATCAAATTAATATAATCCAAAGAACTTGCATTTTTAATTTTTTATGACTACATAGGAAAAATGACTATAGTGTATAGGTTATAATTCATTTTTTTAATAGTACATAGAAAATGTGTTCATAATGTATTATGTATTTTTGCAGTTGTGGCTGTATTTAATATTTCAATTTTACTTATGATTTGTATAGAATTACAGACGGACAAATTTTCATTTTTACATAGATAATGAATGATAAAAAATAGTCATTTTTCCTTTTGGATAATTTTAATATGCTGAGGTTTGGGTTTTGCGGTTCCTTCAAATCATTTTTATCTTTTTATACAAAGATGTCTGAAAACCTAAATTTAATTAAATTTTTATCTTACATGTATAACAGAATCATAACAAATAAGTAGTAATTGAAAATAAATGATACTGTGCAGCAAAAAACTCGTATAAACCAATAAAACCCACTTTTATGTGGGTTTTTTTTTTAAAGCCCACCCAGGTATTTTTGGGCGGGTAGGTGGGCAACAGCCCTGATGAAAACTATTCCAAAATACTGATAATAAAATGGAATTATTTTCATTCCTTTAAAATTTTGGTGTTTATTTACACGTGAGTACATATAGTAATTAATTTATGATTATATGTTATAAAAAATAGTTTAGAAATCCTGTATAACAGTTTAAATAATATTTCCCCCTGTTACTATATTTTAAAAGATAAGTAGAACAAATATTATATATATTTTAAATAAATTCACATATTCATGCTATTTATCAAGTAATACATCAAAGCAGTGATTTTTCAATAGTTGGGGTCTTTGTAAAATTAATGCATTGTAACAGATTTTTTTTTTAAGACATAAATTGTAGTCGTGAAATTAGGTGTGATTCTAAAGATAAACATTGAATGCTTATAAAAGTGTACTTTTTTAGAAACTATTTTTACTTTTATTATTTTCATAAAGAATTTTAGTTTTGAAAATTCACTTTAATTTGAAAATGCCTTTTTGAATATTATGTTCAAATTTTGTAAGAGGAAAAAAAAACTGAAGTGAAATTTTAAAATTGTAAGTTTTCAGTTTGTAAGTTAAGTAAGTTGGTTTGCAATTTTGTTTTCTGATTTATAAAACCATTAAACAATAAAGTTGTGAGTACTGTGTGATTTTAGCACTAACTATTAGATACAGTAGACTTCTTCAAATCTGCACATCATCGAATATGTAAACAATAGAACTTTCAGTTCAGATGTAGGGACAAAATTACAGACTTTTTTATTTTTATATAATTCCATGTGTATTTTAATATGTAACTCTTGTTAATGTGACTGAACTCTTCCTTGTTCATGAAGGAAATAGTATAAATTTATTTCTGAAAAATTCTAGATATTGCTGATATCACTGGTAATTGCAATCTTCTTACCAAATATATTTATGTATTAATCAAGCTTTTTTGGTTATTAAGTCTGGCTAAACCTGAAGTAAAACTTTTTTATTTTATGGTTTTGATATGCATTAGTAGGATACCTTTGTGAGGCAAGTTTGGTTGAATAATTCAAGAAAAATGTATTATAATCTTTATTATGTATATTTAATTATGCATTATTATTTACTTGACATTTACTTTTAATAATATAATTATTTTTCAAATTATCTTAATTTATATTATTTCAATTTATTATTTTACTTAATTATTTTAATATTTTACTATAAGTAAGCATTCATTATAATTTCGATTGCATTATTACATTCAAATTACTGTTTAAAAAATATAAAGAAAGAAAGCAATGACCAAAAATCCGCTCAAATTCTGGTCCCAAGCTGTGCAGATTTGAGGGAGTCTATTGTATTAATATAATAAAGTAAAAATATTTCATTTTCAAGCTGAAATTTTGGTGAATAAATTCAAATCTCCCATTTAAAATTTGTTTGTGGAAAAAAAAAAAAAAAGCTATAGCAAATTATAAATTGTCATAGCAAAAATGCACTTGGTCTGATTCTGATTTTGTTCATTGTACTTTTCTAGCTAGTGTGGAAATGAAATTTGAAGGAACAGAAACCACTGCTATCTCTAGCTGCATTGGAAAGGTGCTTGCAGAATTTGACGACAGGGATAGAAACACTTTTCAAATGAGAAGATGACTAACAAGAAATAGATGACTTGTCGAAAAATTTTTTGTTAAATAATAAATATGATTAAAAAAACATTTAATTATTTTTTGTGATTAATAAATTTTATTTGTTATACATGGTAAGTTTTTATTTAAATTCTAAGAATTGACTTCTAATTTTTGTATTATCATTCTTAAAACTAGTATCCAATGTTTAAGATATTTCAATAAAATGCAATTTATAAAATAAATTAACAAACTTTTAAACTCACCTTGTAAATTTTATCTTAGAGAAAAACAGTTAATAAAAATTGACTCATATAAAATCTATCTAAAATTAGAATTTTTAACGAAATATAAATTATGATATTTAAAGGCTAAGTTTTTAGATTTCTAATTATTTCAAATGCCCTACTTATGTGCAATTGAGAGAATCTATCAATTTGAATTTCTAAGATGTATTTTATATCTTCACCCCCCCCCCCCCCTCCCTGACTCAAAAGAGAAAACATATAAAGAAAATTAGCTATTTTGTCCTTTGTATAATTTCTGATATTTTCAAAGTATTTTTTATCTATTAATTTTTTTGAGGGCTGGGGAAATGACCTGAAATATATTAAAAAAAATTTCTACCTTCTATCAGTCACAATTTCTTTCTGCTTACATAAACTTAAGTAGGTATTGTAAATTCTGAAATGGAATTTAGATAGCCTTAATGTCATGTTAGTCTACTTTTTGTAGGGATGTATAATTTTTAGAAAGATTCAAGTGTTGGGAAAAAAAAACATTTTTCTGTAAAAATTGATTTTTTTCTTCTTTTTACAAATAAGAGCTTTTTTGTTGCTAAATTTTCCTTGAAAATATAAAATAATATAAAATTTTTGAATATACGTATGTACATTAAAAATAGAAAGATTTTATTTTTACTTCATATGAATACATTACAAATAGAAATAATAAACTTACTATTAAAAATTTTAGTTCCAGAATAGATTTTCTCGCTTAGTTTGACATTGTTTGTAACATATTTTTTTATTTTTTTAAATGGTCATTTCAGTTGCACTTTCAATTTTACACTGCCATTAAAACTTATAATATAAATATTTGCCTCAGTATTTGCTGGCAATTGTGTTTATAATGTAAATATAACACTGGCGCCCGGCTAACCAAAAAGTACCAATTTTTTTTTTTCAGGTGTGGTGGAGAGAGGGGGTAACATTTCATTTATACAGTAGAAGATCTTTATAATCCTATATAATGCACAGCTTTTGAGATGTAAGCAATGAATTTTGTACTTAAAAAGCACCTGTAATCTGTATTGCAAAAATATTGCACCTTTTAGAGGATTAAATTTCAAACATTATTTCATCTTTATCTCCTTAATTCAGATTTTTTTTAAATGAAAATATTGCTGTTATTAAATGTAAAAATTTTGGGATTAAGCAATGTGTTGATTTTGTCCCAGCATGTTTCGATAATTTTTATAGGCGATTTAACAATATGCGAAATAATCAATATTATGCAAAAAATTTTTAACCTGCACAACTTTTGGTCCTAAGGAATGCAATATAAATATCTACTACGATTGTTTTGTATATTGCCATATTTACAAGGTAAGTTTTAATGTTGTGTGAAATGACCTATATAACGCAAAATGTTGCATGTTTTGGTTTGCATTATAAAGATCTTCTACTGCATATAAATACTATGTTAACGTTTATTGTAAAGACATAAAAAAAAAAAAAAAAATCATTTCAGCTACGTTATTTTTATTATTTTTTTTGTTAATGGTTGAGTGTTTATTGATTATGTGAAAATAAAATATGGAAATCTGCTTATGATAAATTGATTTTTTTAAATATTCAATTTTTCAACCTCACTATAACCACAAATTGGTATTACGGACATAATTTTACATATGAATTTTTAATGAGGAAAGTAGCATTTACTTATGAGTTTTTCAAAAAGTTAATGTTTCAATGTAGAACGTTGAACATTGGTAAGAAAAAAAAAGAGAAACCACCAGAATGTAGAGTGAACATAAGAAAGAGAGTATTCATCTTCCAACACTATAGAATCGGTAAGTCTCTGATTCAGGATGATGGCCCTACAGATAAAATATAAATTTTCTTCTGAGTTAATTGGGTTGGAATAATAAATAAAAGTTATCAGTGGTGTAGTCGTAAAAAAAACAGTGGGTATACGTTCTAAGCAGAGGGTATACGCTCAAGGCAGAGAGTATTCCCTCGTGCATATATACTATAGCTTTCTTGAGAAACAGAGGGTATACGGTGTTCTTTAAAAAAATCCAGAGGGTATACGACGTATACCCCCGTATACCCTCCACTACATCCCTGAGTTAAGTTTGAAAAAACAACAAAGGTAGAATTTTGCATATGTAACTTAAGATGACACAGTACCTTTTAAACTATTTTTTAGTTTCCAATAGTGTTGTAATATCTGTGGTGGCATTATGTTTAATACTATAATGGAAATATATATTTAATCTTACAGAAATGCCTATTTAATTAAAATTAAAATTTTTTGAATAATTTTTAACTTTTTAAAAATCTCTACTACTTTTTTAAATATGAATATTTTTTGCTTCAGAAATTTCTGTAATTTCAATGATGAGTTTGTTGAATTTCCTTGATTTTTTATTATACAAAAGAGAAAATGATTTATATTAAATGTAATATCCCATACATCTAAAAATCCATGGCACAGTTTTATGTAGTATAATCTAAGGAATGTGGGGGAAAAAAATTTGAAACGAAAAATATTGATATTTAAAAAATCAGTTGGGATTAAAAAAAAAATTTTTTTTTATTTAAATTTCAGTTAAATAGAAATAAGCAAGATTTTTCTTTTTTTTTAAATTATATGAAATTTAATTTGCTTTATAGTATTAAAATTAATGTCACTACAGATATTACGGTATTATTCAAAATTGAAAAAGTATAAAGGGTACTGTGTCCCCTTAACATAGTTTTTGACTAACTTTTACTAGTTTTTTTTTCCTTGCAAAGTTTATACATCAATACAGTTAAACAAATTTGAACATCTATATTTATGGTAAAGGCAGAAAAGAATAAATCATTTCAGTTAAATATTATTTTTATTTTAATATGTTGAATATTTTTATTGATTATATGGAAAAAAATTATCAAAATTGCTTATATGGTAATAAAAGTTATTTTATTCAAATAATACAATATAACACTTTTCAACTTTACCATTTCCATAAATTGGTATTGTAGATATAATTTTGCATATGACACTTATAATGAGAGAAGTATAATTATTAATTTTACACAATATTTTTACGTACAATACTGAACATGAAAAGAAAAAATTAAAAAACATCAGAATGTATTTATTCCACTCGATTCCAAAAGAAAATGGTTTGTTTATTTTGTATTTCACTAAAAAATAGTTTTCAATGATCTTGAAAGCTTTCATAGAAATATATTTACTATTTATATATTTATGTCTGCGTTGAAAAAAAAAAAAAACCTAATTTTTGTTTCTTATGCTATCAATTATCAAACAAATCGCAATCTGATGTAATTCTAATATGTGATGCCCATTTACTCCGAGGATAAGGCG
Organism: Maratus speciosus; assembly: GCA_963932465.1. Classification (NCBI taxonomy): domain Eukaryota; kingdom Metazoa; phylum Arthropoda; class Arachnida; order Araneae; family Salticidae; genus Maratus; species Maratus speciosus. Next base: position 186,303,789 of record OZ010798.1, on the reverse strand, counting down.
GCCGGAAAAATTGTATATGCGCCATATGTGGCGACTTAACTGACTTTTGGCGTGAAATAAGCAAATAAAAATGTAATAATAAAAAAGTAAAAGTATAAAAGTATATAAAATATGATTTTAACAAAGAAATTTTATCCGTTCTCTAACTTTTATGTATAGGGCTACAAAATGCACTGGGTCTCGATGCTAGGTGCGAGCAGTACCAAAAGTGGTTCCTTTGTGTGTTATATAAGAAATCTGTGGGTTTAACCCGCAACTCAAAAAACAAAACAGTGTGGCAATTTTCGAATACATTCACACAGTCATTTTTAAACTTTGATGCAAGAAAAATCGGTACTACTTAGTTATCCCGTCAACCAAAAATCTATCGCCAAACTATAAGATTAAATGCCAATAATGGTTGATCGTAAATGTCACATTCACTTGACTTTAAGCAAGTTACAAGTGTTTATGTTATCAAATGATTTTTATTTTGACGTTTTATTTGTATTTTTATTAATGTTATACTAATTTATTTGTTCTTGCGTTATTTAAAATAAAAATTATGCCAATTTGTATAATTTGGCGAGTGGTTTTGCGATTTATATAATTTGGCGAAATTGGTTGACGGGATAACTAAGAAGTACCGAAAAATCCAACAGCCTCTTTTTCCAAATAGAGACATAGACAAGCGATCTTTCAGAAATTGCTGTCAAATTTGGAACCGAATTTTCGGACGTGGCTGCCCGAGTAAAATAATCATGAAATGGCAATCGCTTACAACCGAAGGTAATACACTTATTGGAAAAAGAAAAACATTATTCGACTCCAAATAACTTCAATATTCGATAATGTGAAAAGAAAGAAATATATTCAATTCACTGTGCAATTAGGATCTTAAAAACCGCAAATGGAGAAAGTTCCTTAAACGGATCGAAAACCATTTGTGATATTTTAGTGGGCGTAGTATAGTGCAAGATTATAAATGTTGTAAAAACAAGTTTTTATAATTTGTTTACTGATCTTTGGCTGCGTAGCCGATTACGGAGTATTAGCCGCAGCACGCCTTTAAAGGAGGGCACGCGTGAAAAATCCTATGGAAGAAAGCCGATATAAGTACCTTTTCTTCCAAACGACTGAAGCGATTTCCATATTGGTTTAAATAGTTTTAGCAGTAGTTACACTGTAAATGAATCGTCCAAGAAGAAATAAAAATAAAATATGTAATAGTTAGTTAGGCATCTATATTCCTAATTTTTCTATTTTATTATATTTAAACTAACGTTACTAAAAAAATAATAATTCTTCAGGAAATAAAACGATCGAAATATAGCTAATTATGACACAGATGTCATATATGCCCCATATTGGCGCGATTTTTTTCCGACGTCAATTTGGCGAAAACATCAACAGCATAAACATCAACGTCCGGGTTACCATATCAAGCAAAATAACGACACTTTGACGCCAGTTAGGTACCCGTTGATTATTTGACATTGGCGTCTGAAAAAAATCGCGCCAATATCGTATATGACATCTGTGCCCTAATTATAATATAAAAAATAAAAATAATATTAAAAAATATGGAAATCGCTTCACTAGTTGCCGAGTGATTTCCCCTTTATAAGCTGTTTTCTAAGATTTCGCAGCTGTCGTTTCCTCTTAACATAATGAAAGAAAACTGTGTAAAATCTTTGCTTTTTTCCTGCCTTATTACACTCGCAATTTGCTGATTGGCTAGTTTTATCAACAATACATTCGTTACGTCACTCAATAACAAATTCTTCAAAACAATGCTTCTTAAATTGCTTGCACTAATTTTCATTGTTGAAAAAAAATTTCTTGTTGCTTTCATAATACAACAGAGTAGTCTTATTGTTGCAAACGAAGTTTATCAAATTGTTTGCACGTGCTTCATTGTTGAAAAAAAAATTAGATTTTACCTATTGTTGAAACAATAGGTGGAAAACAAATCGACAAATTTTTCATTCTTATAAAAAATTTTGACAGTGTAGGTTGGAACCGATCTCAAACTACGTTTTCAGTGAAAAAAAAACAATTACAGTTATTTGAGTGATCGAGTATTTGACTACTACAATGTTTTTGTACCTTCTGTTGGCTTTCTTTGCATCGTTCTTCTTCAAGTTTGCCATTTGCATTGGTGTGATGTACTTCATCATCAAGGACTTGATGAAGATGAAAAAAGAAAAAGAAGAAGAAGACATCTTCTACGACACGCTTTCTCAAGCAAGTTTTATTGAAGATTTCTACGATGCCGTCACGGGAACAAGCTCTGGTGCCGACAAGTATGAATATTCAATCTCTTCTGAAACTGAAAAAATGCCTTATCCAGAAGATCTCATGGAGAAGTTTTTGGATTCTTGCTTAGGCGCTGTGGGCTTCATTCGTATAGAAAATGTGCAGTGGATCTCAGGAGCATTGGCACCAGAAAAGGAAGTTGAAAATGAAGTGCAGCTTGTTACAGATGAAGTAGGGGATATGGAAAATGAAGTGCAGCTTGTTACAGATGAAGTAGGGGATATGGAAAATGAAGTAAAATCTGTTACAGAGGAAGAACAACTGCAAAAGAAGAGTTTAAAGAAACGTTTGAAAGATATTTTCTGTTGTTGCTGCTGCCGTGACAAGAAGGACTAAAGACACCGTTAGTTCAGTTTTCAGTCAAAACCGATTTCATCAGCTTTTTCTACGGTTTTTGGCTGCAGGACAATTAAAAACCGATATTGGTGCTTTTTCTACGGTTTTTGGCTGCAGGACAATTAAAAACCGATATTGGTGCTTTTTCTACGGTTTTTGGCTGCAGGACAAGTAAAAACCGATATTGGTGCTTTTTCTACGGTTTTTGGCTGCAGGACAATTAAAAACCGATTTCATTGCTGCTGTTTCTACGGTTTTTGGCTGCAGGACAATTAAAAACCGATTTCTTCGTTGCTTTTTCTACGGTTTTTGGCCTCAGGACAATTAAAAACCGACCCCATCCGATGTGGCAACACCTTGTCGCGGTGGATGGGCTTTTCACTAAGATTGCCACAACTGCTGAATGACCAATAAATGATTTTTTTAAGTAAAAAACCGATACAGTGATGCACACGGAACAGTACAGTCGGTTTAACCTGTAACTCACGCAATACCTGCCACATTAGGATTTCAATGTCACTGATAGAAGAACCCATTTACGTTATGACGAGTAAAGCGAAGCGCCATCTATTGCTAAAATTTCGAACTATTTTTATTCTTATGCCATACCATTTCCCCCTTCTTTGCGTATATTCAGGTCAAATTTGAGGTCTTTCTCACCGATGGTTCTTTTTTTACAGCTTTTTGAAAGTTGAACTGTAATTATAATCACCCTCTATTACCCAATCAAAGAATCAGAGCATAAGTAATTTTAATATCCGTTATAAATTTAGATGCTACTCGTTGGGCTATTTCGTTACAATGATATAAAACAGGTAAATGCATCTCTAAAGTCAAAAAGGCTTTGTGCACAACTTTTGAATGGAGAATCTAATCTGCATTTCATTGCTAATTCCTCTTTTAAGGCCATTTTAAAATTATAAATGTAACACATTTTTTTAATTATAATTGATTTTTAATTTATTGCAAGGAATTTACAATTCTCATCCCTTAAAAACTATAATTTTCTTTTATAGAAGAAAAAAAAAGGTCATTTTTTTCGAATTTGAATTAATTTATCTGAAACTTATTGCGGCATGCAGATGAAAATGATTCAATATTGGCGCAACTTCGGATCATGTTTTTATAAATACCGGGTGTCCCAAAAATGATTGATGTATTTTAAAATTCAATAACTTGCAAACGGTGACAGATATTAAAAAAATTCTTGCAGGAGGGTTATGTATGATCTCAGGAGTTTTTTTACTGTGATTCTTGATTTTAGTTCGAATTTCAAGCAACAGATGACGCGGAGAGCAATAGGTGCTCATCCCAGCCCCGATTTTTGGTATTTCGGTATCCATTCAATACATTTTAATGTCCTTTTTCCGCATGGAAGAAGAGAGAAGCCGAAAAATCGAGCCTGGATTTGGCGGTTATTGTTTGCGGCACCATCTATCGATGCTATTTGTAACTAAAACTGAGAATCGCAACATAAAAACTCTTGACATCTTACATAACACTCCTGCAAGAATTTTTTTTAATATATGTCACCGTTTGCTAGTTATTGAATTTTAAAATCCATCAGTCATTTTTGGGACACCCGGTACATTAAAGCTATAGTTATATAGTATACATTAATCATGTTAGTTTTCACTTCAGTACTATATTCTCACTCAAACTTTTATCCAAAGTTGTTGAGCTGAACGACTCAGATTCATACGAACTGAATATTTCGAACCGAGTGATAAAGTACCCAGGTCGGGAGTCGAATTCAAGATTTTTGACTTAAGTTGCCGATGCTCTACCTATTGAGTTACCGGAACCGAGAACCATCGGGCACATTTTACTCAGATAACCTTATTGGCAATACTGTCAAGTAGACAGCTCAATAGGTATAGCGGCAATTTAAATCAAAAGTATTGGGTTCGACTCCCTATTTTTGTTAGCCCACCGGTACGGTATGTTATTTCTTTCTCCCAGCTTATTTTGTGTCCAAAAAATAACGTTACCTTACAGAAGCCCGCAATAAACAAAGCAGATGTATCACTGTACAATTAAATACTCTATAGCATTTTTAAAAATTTCTAAGCATCGCACATTTTCAATTTTTATACCGTCGTATTGGGGGAAAAAAGTATTTTTAAATGCAATTTGTTTGAAAACTGTATCTCCATTGATTTTTGAAATATTAATTTTTTTGTAGTTTTTAGCACCATTTGTTTAATTTTGGCAACTCAAGTACTCCATTTCTGTAAAAAGTAAAGGGAAAATAGTTGAAAAATAGCAATTATACCTTCTTGTTGCCATTTTATCATAACAACCGAAAGAAAATGTAATTAAAATACGTGCTATATTGAAAAAAATATAAACGAATAATTTCTGTTAAAACATGGAGCTATTATAAACTATATTTAATTTTAAGATATCTATATTAAAGTTACTATCAAATGAAGGCCCATGAATAATTAGATAGCCTTTTTTTGTCGAGTTTCTTTAATGACTGCATCTTTTTGCTGCATTTGTGTATTATTTTGCGATAGTGACATCCTATGCATGCTTTACTGTAGATGTTTAAGAGTGGATCGTAAATGTGGAATTCTTAAGCGGATGCGAATGACGTCATTTTACATAAAATAAAAGTGCGTGTTTTAAGTCTTAAAATTGAAATATGTTTTGTACTATTTTTATATACTTATATTTTTTTTCATCGCGGGCGACACTAAATTCTGAAAAAGCAGAATTCCTGTTTTCTAGTTTTTATTACTCGGTTGGAAAAATTTAATTCGTATGATATCTTCAACAATGAGTATGACTGAGTTAAAAATAAAGACTCAGATTCAGTATATTTTCAGATGTATACAGTTTAAAATACAATGCACTCAATCCACGACATTATATCAATGCGGCAACATTCCACGTAAATTAACTTTTTTTATATACCAGAGGAAACGTTCATGCAAATTTTCACAGTGTGGAAATTTAAAAATGCTGATTGTACGATTTATTCTCGTACGTATAATTGTCCAAATATAGAAAAGTTCATTTATAGGTGAGGACATGATCTCGCTCTGTGTTTTTACTTGCAGTGGAGATAACAAGAAAACACCCTGTTCTGTGTATTCAATGTTTTTCTTGAAAACTAGTATGTCTCATTTCAGGTTTTTTCCCAACAATTTTCTTCAGAAAACAATAATTTGCGAACTCGATTAAGGAAAATACAACACTTTTTTTACGCTTTGTAGAAAGCGTGAGGTAGTGAATTTATTAAAAAAATATATAATTTTTGCTCCATTTCTTTTTAAGATATGGAAACATAGTTCAAGAGCCGACAGCACAAAAACCTATGTCATCAAGCACAAGAAAAAAAACCTTTATTTTATGGAAGAGTAGAAGTAGGGGAATATAATGATCCATGTCTACCGGAAGTGAAGTGGTGCATAAGCCAAAAATGAATACCACCAGTGGTTGACTCGTAGGTCTATGATTGTGTTTGTCCTACAAACAAAGGTATGAAAACATGGAGGACTGGGAGCAGGAAAACACAATGATAAACCTACGAGTCAACCAGTGGTAGTATTAATTTTTGGTTTATGCACCACTTCACTTCCGGAAGACATGGATCATTAGATTCCCCTACTTCTACTCTTCCATAAAATAAAGGTTTTTTTCTTGTGCTTGGTAACATAGGTTTTTGTGCTGTCGGCTCTTGGACTAACAGGGAAAAAAAAAGCATTATTTAAACCAAGGCCTCCTTACACACTCCATCATTTTAGAATTTCTAAACTGATTTCTCAACGTCTAATCCTAATTTAATTAGTATGAAATTATTAACTGATTAAAGTATATATATTTTTAAATATATATATTACACTCTTTATTTTTATTTATATTTTCTACTTTTCAGTGTTTAAAATATTTCGTTGTTGCCGTTTCACAGCCAGTTGGCCTATGATGGGAAGCATCGTTTGGCGCCTTATTAAATCCATGGTTGTTATAACTCGCATACATTTGCAATTATAAAAAACTTTGGGGGATTGATAACCTGTGGTCAGCTAACAGAAAAATGCCTTAAAATTAATTTATTTACTCATAATTAAGTTCTAAACCTATTGAAATGTGGTATTGTCGCCGGAAACACACTTGTGAACATAATTTCTATTACTCTAACCTATCATGAATTGAGTGAAAAATCAATTACAAATTCCACTTTATATACAAAAATTAAGTTAAGTTAAAAAATAAAAAAGTCTAAAAAAAAGAGCGTAATTACATGAAAGATTGAACGCGAAACTTTCGGACACATTTTCTGATTCATTTTTAAAGGTAAATACATGGAATTGGCAGGCCTGACTATTGAAACGATTTGGGATAGAATTTTCCATTTTTTGATCGATAAATTACTTATCCAGTTATAAGCGATTGCGGTCACGAGACGACCGGTTTTTATACTTTCTAGCAGTGTCGTGTCTGGAAATTCGATACAAAACGCCCACTTTGACAGTATTTTCTGAAAGATCTTCTGCCTTTACCAAAAAATGGAAAACGCCTTTGATTACATGGTTTTTGAATAACAAAACACCTGACCATATCATGCATTTCCGAACAAAAATGAATTTAAAAATGTGTCAGAAAGTAGCTCCATTGGGTTTGAAAACAGCCTTAAGGATTTTTTTTTTTTTTTTTTTTTTTGCAAGAATGTATTGCCAAATGGTTGTTTGTTCCTAAAACACTAAAGCTGGTTTATCTACTAAACAAAAGTTTATTTCTAAGTTTACATGTAACATGCAGAAGTAACTGTTCAGCTTTCCCACTTTTATATTATACTTGCAACAAAACCACTTTTACAGGTAAAGTAAACAACAAAATTGCGAAATCTTAAGTGATTATTTGCTTTACCACTTGCCGTACTACCCAAGCGGCAAAACTAGTTTTACAGGTAAAGCAATAAAACATTGAATTAATTGCATCATATACACATATACGTCAAAACAAAGCCAATAAGCCTTGATAAAAAGATCACCAAGTGAAACTAGTATGTTGTGGCCATCACAAAACTTTGTTCTATATAAATCGCGTCAATTAAATAATTTAAATTGTACAAAAAATTACATCAATTTAGCACCAATTCATATCAAAGTATATCTGGTGCTAAATTGATGTAATTTCTTGTACTATTTAAACTATTTAATTGACGCGATTTATATAGAAGAAAGTTTTGTGATGGCCACAACATACTAGTTTCATTTAGTGATCTTTTCGTCAAGGCTTATTGGCTTTGTTTTGACGTATATGTATATATGATGCAATTAATTCAAAAGTATATCTTATGCTCTACAGACGTGGTCCACACGTCTGAGCAGTTCCCCTTAGGCAATCAAAGTATATCTGAATTTGAAGTTTGATAAAAATTCGTGCATTAGTTCTGGAGATAGAGCTGTAGCGAAAATTCTGAAAAATGTAGCATAGCAGCGCCACCTTTTAAGTGATTTATACCAAAACATAAACAGCACTAAACGAATCTGAAATTTGATGAAAATTCGTGCATTAGTTATTGAGATAGAGCTATAGTGGAAACTCTGAAAAATGCAGCATAGCAGTGCTATCTGTTGAGCGATTTGCAACAAAAGCTAAACAGCACTAATTCATATGAAGGTATACCTGAATCCGAAGTTTGTTGACAATCCAAGCATTAGTTCTTGAGATAGAGCTATTGCGGAAACCTCAAATTATGCAGCATAGCAGCGCCACCAGTTGAGCGATTTACACCAAAATCTATAAAACTTCAATTGATATCAAAGACTAACTGAATCTGAAGTTTGATGAAAATCCGTGCATTAGTTCTGGAGATTGAGCTAGTGTAGAAATCGTGAAAAATGCTGCACAGCAGCGCCACCTGTTGAGCGATTTACACCAAAAACTAATCAGCACCAATCTATATCAGGGACTAACTGAATATGAATTTTTATTAAATTCCGTGCATTAGTTGAGATAGAGCGCCCACAAAATTTGTGTCACATACATACATACAGACAGACAGAGTCACAGACAGACGTTTTGTAAAAACACGTTTTTCTGAATCTCTGACCCCTAAAACGTGTACATCCGTCGAAAACGGAAAGGCGAAAATTTTCACGAATCCAATACTTTCTTCTTGTAAAGATTAGAAGAAAGTAAAAATTAAAATAATTAAATAGATTAGTAATTTATGTCAAAAATTTTGGGTGACCGAAGGGTGCCAAGGCAAAATTTCCACCTCTGATTTAATGATAATAAGGATAAAACCCTTAAAACACAAAATAACTTAAGCCTTTTAACACTTTCAAACATATTTGAAAAGTGTTTGTGACTCGGGTTTGTCTGATTGTCTGTTCGTTTGGCCATCTGTCCGTGCTTTAACTCTCTTAAATATAGTTGGATTTCCCCGAAATTTTTATACGTTACTGACTTTTACACAGAATTCTACAAAATTTCACAGAATGCTTCGGAACATTGAACGAGAATTAAGGAATTGATAAAAAATAGAACATATTAGAGATAAAAAGTTTAAAATATGCATTTAAACACAATTTTATGGGAACTTTATGCATTTATATGATGAAAACGAATGAAAAGCTGGTGAAAACGATGATACCATGTTCGTTCATATAGCATAAACTATACAAAGTTTCGAAAATTCTCACAGAGTGGACATGTTATTCTCAAACCTATATCAGTTTTTTAACTAGCTAACACATTTTCACACGAATAATACAGGTTGTAATATTTTGTCTTTTAACAACAAAGTATCATTTGACTTTTCTTTAAAAGTGATTATATCCAAATCAACACTGAAATTTAATCACTGTACATAACGCATTATGAACTACTGGATTGATTTACACCAAGGAGATTTTTTTTTTCTGTTATGAGTGGTAACATGCCATTTGCTGATGTTATTTCAATATAATATTGGCTATAAAAACATGTAGTATATATATATATATATACGAAAATCCAAAATTAGAGTTTCCGGGCATGCATGTTCCATTTTTTGCACAAGGAGAACGAAATAGCCTTTCATCAAATGTTATCATATTAATAGAGGCAGATTTCCTTACCGATAACATCCACAGTTAGGTGATACGTATGTTCTGTTAATACAACCGATGGTATTCGAAATATTGGAAAATATATGGCTGTGAGATACTGAAATTAAATTATTTCCATACTAGTTTTTGAACTAACTAACTTATTGTCACCTATGAGGTATCGTTTGACTTTTTCTAATAGTGATACGCACTAGATTTTATTACCAAGATCTGTGAATTTCACGATGATATGTTAATGTAACATAGGTAGTACATTTCGGAAAATAGCAAATAGTGATCCATGGGATGAGGAAGTTGAATTTCTTTCATGCTAGCTTTCTAACTAACATATTTTCGTCAATGAAATATCGTTTGATTTAGTCGAAAATTTCAAGATGGCGGCCACGGCAAATTCGAATTTCGTATACATTTCGAAATACTTCTTAATGTGTTGATCAGTTTATTAAACAGACTTTTTGAAATAAGCGTATAAGTTGTAGTTTCTAAAAACTTTTTCCAGTTGTCAGAACATCGTTTTACCGTGTTTATTTTACATAGTACGAAATTAGATTAATAAGTAAGAAGTTGAAATACGAATAAGAAGTTGAATAATATATGAAATACATAGCGAAATTTAACACGAAAAACAGAATGAAAAGAGTTTATTTACTTTTAGTATAATTTATTAATGCCACAATATTTAATGTAAACTTAGTTAAATCTATTATAACATATTGCGTGATAAAAAAAAAAAAAAAAAAAAAAACGTAACATTTTTCTTTTTCGGTTTCACGTTTTAATGGAAAATTCAAATATGGCACTCGAGAAAAATTAAAATGATTTTAAATTTGGCAATGTTTTAATGTTTATTTACCAATATCTAATGTGATACATCATAAAAGCAAGTATATATTATTACTTTTCGTATTTTAAACTGTAATTTATTAATATCCTATGAATTTTAAAGCATTCCACATTTGAATTTTGCTCGCATTCTATGTAACGGTCAATAATTAGTTATAAATGAACATTTAGCAATTATTTCAAAATTTTGAAGTTATAATAGTGCTTTAAAAGTGAAAATTAGAATACTTAACCCTTTAGAGTGTAAAAAAATCTTAAAGTTCCTCAAGATTTTAAAGGAAATGAGCAAAACATTCAAATATGTGTATCCACAATTGGAGATCATTTCCCTTTATATAATAAACTAAAAGATATGCTTATTTTTGATAATTTACTAGTCTAATTATGATTAAATTAAAATTAATGGTATTTTTCTGTTAGCCGGGCGCCAGTGTGATATATACATATATATGTACACATACATACATATATATGTATATAAATAATGTATATTTATATATATAGTATATGTATATATGCATATATGGGTGTATAATATATATGTATATATACAACACTGGTGCTCGGTTAACAGAAAAGTACCAAATTAATATTTCAACAGCATTAAATTATTTTGTATATATTAGTTCTTCGGGAACAGAATTCGGGAACAGTCATATTCGCCCCATATTGGCGCGATTTTTTTCTGTCGCCAATATCATATAGGGAACAGGTACTTAACTTGCGCCAAAGTGTCGTTATTTTGCTTGATGTGGTAACCCGGATTATGTTGTTTATGCTGTTGATGTTTTCGCCAAATTGGCAACCAAAAAAAAAAAAAACGCGCCAATATGGGGCGAATATGACATCTGTACCGTTCTTCGATTCGATGTATGGAACTTCATAAAGTTCATATTTGCTTGACCTTTCAAGCTAAAATATTGACACCCGCTTCAAAAATAACCAAATGGCGTGTAATTTGAAGCTTTAAGGTTTTAAGCATACGAAATGGCTTAAATAATACATTTTCCGCCGGAGAAAAACCATTTTAAGAGAGTGTTAACTTACTCTTTATACTGCCTATACATTGTCTCGTTTAAAAACGCAGTTTGGAACAACGGCGAAGGTGTTAATTTGCTTTTGTTTGGATAATTGCGGAGGAATTCTATAAATTTGTCAAAATTTAGAGACTTTACTTCTGTATAGCCAGTATTATTCTACCGAAATGATGCACGTATTAATATTTGGTACTACTTAGTTATCCCGTCGACCAATTTCGCCAATTTTATAAATCGCCAAATTATACAAATTAACATAATTTTTATTTAAAATAACTAAAGAACAAATAAATTAGTATAACATTAATAAAAATACAAATAAAACGTCGAAATAAAGATCACTTGATGACGTAATTAAGTGTAAATTGCTTTTATGTCAAGTGAATGTGACATTTACGATCAACCATTATTGGCATTTAATCTTATAGTTTGGCGATAGATTTTTGGTCGACGGGATAACTAAGAAGTACCTAATATTTTTATAATATTAAAGGCATTTGAATAGAAATTTGAATTTGCATCTGTAATTTTTTTTATTTTTTATGAAATTGAGGTGGTTCTCAAGATCCCTGCTCACCAACGCGAAACTTTTTGACACATTTTCTGACTCATTTTTAAAAGTATCAGGCATAAAAATGATAGGCCTGACTATTGAAGCGATTTGGAACCAAATAGAGTTTTTCATTTTTTGATAAATAAATTACTTACCGAGTTATAAGCTATTCTTGTCATTTTACGACAAGGTTTTCGCTTTTCTCATGCTGTCGCGTCGGAAATTCGATTCAATACGTCCACTTTGACAGTTTTTATCTGAAAGATCTGCTGTCTTTATCAAAAAATAGAAAATGTCCTTCGATTGCATTATTTCTGAATAAGAAAACCTGCCAATTTCATGTGTTTCTGAACAAAAATGAATGCAGAAATGTGTCAGAAAGTATCTCCTTTGAATTTGAGAACAGCCTTAACGCTACTAAAAAGGAATTGGTGATACAGAAAAACAGAACGATCAAAATTTAGCTAATTATTATAATAGAGAAAAAGAACTGAAAAAAATATTGAAATCGCCTTACTAATTCTTGAGAAAAAATCAGCTGTTTTCCCAAGATTTGATTTTGGCACTTGACGCTGCATTAAATCCTTCGTATTATAAAACTTATGGTACTTCTTAGTTATCCCGTTGACCAATTTCGCCAAATTACACACATTGACATAATTTTTTATTTTAAATAACGAAAGAACAAATAAATTAGTAAAACATTAATAAAAATACAAATAAAACGTCGAATTAATGGTTTTATTGGCCATTATTGGCATTTAATCTTACAATTAATTAATTAATGGCAACCATTATTGACATTTAATCTTACAATTTGGCGACAGTAATTTGGTCGACGGGATAACTAAGAAGTACCAAAATTATATACCTTATTACTAATGTCGGCTGGTTAGATTGACAGAAATTAAATTAGGATGCAACACAGAAAACTTCCCCGGATATATGTATGCATTTTGTAATTTATGTATATATTGCTCTTTAAAACTGGTTTGAAAAGTTGGTGAGTACTTTGATATGCTACCCAATTTGACAGAAAGGATGCATTCTCATATAGATTCAAAAAGTCTGGTGGCACATAGTAGAATTTTTTCAAACAAAAACCGATTTCTGGATAGGTTTTATACTACGTGAAGGCGTAGTAACAGCCAGAAAATACATAGCAACGATTTATTAGAAATTCTCAATGTCGTCAGGACCTTTGTATAAAGCTTAAATATTTCAATAAAATTTTGGAACAGATGTTATATATTCCCGCGGTGGCCATCTTGGATTTTTTCTTGGCCTGAAAACACTTTTTGCGCCAAGTAGTAAACATCGCCAAGCAGCGATTGCGCATGTTAGATTTCACGGGGTTACCAGAACACGTCGCTCGTCGGGATTGCCTTATCGATAAACGCCAACGAAAAATCGCCAAGAAATCCAAGATGGCGGCCGAGGGAATATATAACATCTAAGCCAAAATTTTGACAATATGCCTTCATATTCAAAAGTTTTTCGAAATGAATTTAACTGTACAATATTATGCTATACAATGTTATAGACGCGTGGATTTTAAATTAATTGTATTCCCAAGGTAATTTTTTTAGTTAATTATTTTACATTTCAAAAATTTATAACTTGCAAAATGTTAAAATGATTTATGTTCCTTGGTAACACCAACTAAACACATTTTTAATTGTGTTTTCGAGAAAGTTTTCGATGGCCGATTTTTATATTAAAAAAATTATAAATTTCATGTGTTAAAATGATTTATAATAGTACTCATTTTGGCTATAGTTGCTGCGAAAAGTTGAGAGCGAGCGAAGCATGGTAGGACCGTGTATTGACCACAATGTGAATTGCGTCGCAATTCACGGGGCTAGCGAGCGTTAGAGAGCAGAGGGTGAACCCCCCCCCCCCCCTAGTATATTTATTAATACATTGATGCGTATTTATTAGAGATTATTTTATCAGGTTATAAATTCTAGCTTAATTCAATAACCCTCAAATTATGAATATACATAAATGTAATCAAACATGTTTTACGTCAACCGGAACAACAATTAAAAAAATTTATCTTCTTCGTTTTTTAAAATTTCTATTAGAAAATCAAACATTTTAATATTATTAACCTAACAAACTTTTAGTTTCATGTATAAAATTAAATCTTTATAACAACAACAACAGTAAACATAAAAACCAGCAGTGTAATAAAATTATTTCCCTATTCAATACCACATTTTCTACACGAATGAAAACAAAATTCAAGTGTATTGAACTCACTACCAGAATTGGAAAATAATATCGCTGAATTAATTTAACAACTATTGTACGAAAAGTCAAAAAATTAATTGTGGAGAAATGATTAAACTTAGAGAATAATTTTAAGTTAAAATCCGAAAGGTGTCTTTTGACCAGGGCTGCGGAGTCGGAGTCGGTGCCCATTTTTGAATGAAAGAGTCGGAGTCGGATCTGTTATAATTCCCGGAGTCGGAGTCGGCCCATTTTTGAGCGAAAGAGTCGGAGTCGGATCTTTTAAAATTTCCGGAGTCGAAGGTCGTCCATTTTTCCCACCGACTCCGCAGCCCTGCCTTTGACACCTCTTGGTAGAAATAGTGTTAAACACAATCTGACCCGCAGCATGAACCTGACTCGACCTGTACCGTGGATCGGATGGGGTCGATTTCCAGGTAAAATCGGGTTGCCCGACTCAATGCAGGGCTCTACCTGAGACCAAGGATTTTGCAAATTTCTGAATTGCATGGATTTTAGATCGTAGCATAAAGAGGAAGGCATAATAGGATTAAGGAAAATTCTCACTGACAAAAAATCGTTAATGAAAATTTTCTTATCACTTCAAATCACAAAATTTGCAAATTTCATGACCTTCGTATACCGGTTACCTCGCCACCGATTGAATTGCATGATTTTTTTCCGTAATCATTTTCCGATATTCGCGATTTTTTGCTGCGACCGATTGATAAAATTGATTTTTTTTTTCATTTTTGATCATTTATTGAAATTTACTATATTTCTCCATGATCGATTGATGAAATTCGCTATTTGATTCCGCGATCTTTTGATGCATTTCGGGATTCATTCCCACGATCTTTTGTTGATATTCATGATTTTGCTTTCCTCAACCGTGAACCTGACAAAGTTTGCGATCATTTGGTGAAATTCTCATTTTTTGCCCGATCGTTTGACGAAATGCTCATTTTTTGCCCGATCGTTTGACGAAATTCTCGATTTTTTTACGCGATCGTTTGACGAAATTGTCGCTTCTTTTGCGCGATTGTTTAACTAAATTAGTGATTTTTTACACAATCTTTAGACGAAATTTGCGATTTTTATCTGCGACTGGTTGACGAAAACCGCTGATTGTTTCCGCGGTCTTGATGATATTCGCGATATTTTTCCGCAGTCGTTTGAAGAAATTAGCGTTTTTTTCCGCGGTCTTGATGATATTCGCGATATTTTTCCGCAGTCGTTTGAAGAAATTAGCGTTTTTTTCCGCGACCAATTGGCGAAATTAGTTATTTTTTACAAGACCAATTGGTAAAATTCGCGATATTTTTCTGCAAATGATTGACAAATTGATTTTGAGGAATTTCTCAAAATAAGAAAAAAAATCGCGGAATTGCGTGGAAATAAAGAAATATTAAATGAAAAATCAAATGTCTGTGAAAGAAGTTAAGGGGGGAAAATCGCACACAGCATTTTTCATTGTGCAAGATTTTCCTATTTTGATGTTATGCGTGATTTGAGCAACACCGCACGCCATTTTAAAACCTGTCCCTTTAAGAAAACTTCACCCCCTCCTCTCTCAAGAAACTCTTGGAATGGCGCCCCTGCAGTGAAACCTGCAAAGAAAGGTGTCAAAAGGACTGGAAAAAACTTCCATTTTAGCCAGGTCTCCCTCTTAGCATGTATAATTGCATGCTGTTGTTTTTGGTTAAACTTCATTTTTTTTTACCCGTTTGAGAAAAAATTCTGCTATAAACAGGTTACGTTTCTACAAGTTTTATTCTAATATATCTATGCTCTTCAGAAGCGTACAAGGTACAAGAGAGGGAATGTCTTAACAAGTCTTAGAGGATACCTGTTATTACTTATCTTATTCTGTGGTTCTAATTTTCTCATTAATCTTATTATCTAATAAAAAGCTTTCAACTTATACAATCATAAAATAAAAGCTAAATGTCCTACCTGTTCTTTCCTTTGTATAAGGGGAAATAGCCGGGCATTCTATGCAAAGAATAAAAGAACATCCAAATAATAAATCTTGAATCTTCGAAATAAAGAAAGCTGTATTACGTTAAATATTCATGAAGAGACGTACACACTACACACAACATGGTTAGACACTCACAAAATACACATTATATACAAGTTACAATTCAAGTATTAAAGTTTCTTTTTTAAAGTTATTTTCTTTTCATCTACGTTCATATCTGGTTTCTATTCTGTTCTAAATCTCAGTCAATTCTCACAGAAAAAAGGAAAAAAAAATCTGTCTGCTCTTGCACAGTAGGATCGTTCGGTCTGACGTAACACACCGCAGCTGCGTTTTGTTTTTGTTTTTTATTCAAGGGGTAAGGGGCAAGAGGAGTTACGTGATTTCGCAACACCTGTGAAAACGGAAAACTTGAATAGTCAATATCTGAAATTTATACCTGTTAAGAAGGAAACCTGTCTAAAACAGAAATTTTCATGTGTCTTTTGCGATTTTCCCTACGAAATGTAAACTTTTTTTGCATTTATAATCATTAAAAGTTTTTCGCTGGTGGGTGGGTGGGGGGAGTAAGCACTCAAAGTACGTCCCCCCCCCACCCCCCTCCTCAAGAATGTTCTGAAATGGCGGACCTGTCCTTGATTCAGTTTTACATATAAGTTTGACAGAAACAATATAAAAGGAATTCTAACATTTAGTTTTCTATTATTATTACTAAACCGAGGCTAACGAGAAAGACAGGCTACCGCGGTGGGTCTGATTCTTCTTTTTTTACAGACCGCTGGAGTCACGTGATGCTCTTTTCGCACACCTTCATTGGTGCATTCGAGCATCACGTGACTCCAGTGGTCGTTAAAAAAAGAAGAATCGGACCCACAGCGGTAGCCTGTCTTTCTCGTTATCCTCGTTACTAAACAACGTGACGTCACATGTTCAGAAGAATCTGGGATCGCTTTATATGGCGCCGAAATATAAGGCGAATGTGGTGCTCTCCATTTGACTTTAGCACTATAATAATAAAAATCTAAATGGAGGATATTCCAAATTTGGGTTCGAGGCTGAAAAAAGTCACGTGATACCGGTAATTTACCCAAGGAACTTCTAACTGATAAGAAGGGAAGATACTACTGCTTTGCCTCATGAACTGTTTCATTGGCTAGCGGGGATTCACATTACACGTCTACGGAGCCTTCCCTACTTTACGCTAGAAGTTTTTACCTTGACCACGTGATCAAAACGGAAATGGAATATCCTCCATTAAATAGAAAGACATCACGTGCTTTTAACGGCAAATGGGGAGTTCTGACGTTCCGTGTGGACTCCAGATGCAATACCAGATTAGAGTATCAGTCGCAACGTGACGTCAATAGATAAGTTTCAACTGACGTCATACCCTAGCAATCGATGCTAACGAAAAAGACAGGTTACCGCGGTGGGTCCGATTCTTCTTTTTTTACAGACCGCTGGAGTTACGTGATGCTCGAATGCACCAATGAAGGTGTGCGAAAAGAGCATCACGTGACTCCAGCGGTCTGTAAAATAAGAAGAATCCAGCCCACCGCGGTAGCCTGTCTTTCTCGTTAGCCTTGCTAGCAATCCTAGGCTAACGAAAAAGACAAGCTACTGCGGTGCATTCCACGTGTCTTTTTTTACAGACCGCTCGAGGCTAACGAAAAAGACAGGCTACCGCGGTGGGTCCGATTCTTAATTTTTTACAGACTGCTAGAGTCACGTGATGCTCGAATGCACCAATGAAGGTGTGCAAAAAGAGCATCACGTGACTCCAGCGGTCTGTAAAAAAAGACACGTGGAATGCACCGCGGTAGCCTGTCTTTCTCGTTAGCCTCGCTAGCAATCAACTTGACAACCTCGTGAATGTTTTTTGTTTGCCTTCCAATTGAGGATATTCCATCCATGTTTTGATCACGTGGTCAAGGTAAAAACTTCTAGCGTAAAGAAAGGAAGGCTCCGTAGACGTGTAATATAAATCCCTGCTAGCCAATGAAACAGTTCATGAGGCAAAGCAGTAGTATCTTCTCTTCTTATCAGTTATAAGTTCCTTGGGTAAATTACCGGTATCACGTGACTTTTTTCAGCCTCGAACCCAGATTTGGAATATCCTCCATTTTTAAGGGTGTCTCCACTGTCATTGGTTGAGCACTAAACGATCGGTGATTTTGATTGGTTGGTGAAAAATTGGTGGGCAAATGGTCACGTGGTTCAAACTGATATCTTGCATTGACGCCGAAACTAACGGAAAAAAAATAGGCTGCAGTGGTGCTTTACGCGTATTTTTTTTTTTTTTTACAGACCGCTGGAGTCACGTGATGCTGCAGGTGACGTCACGAACAGGTTTCTGTTGCTGCTGTAGGACAGCCGTAAGACTACCTTTATCAATACTTTTTTCTGTTTACTTTTTGTGTGTCCTACAGCTTTTTTCATTGTTATACAGTAAAAATCACGTGATGTGAACTGCTCTATGCATTATTTGTATGAAAAGAGCACCACGTTACTGTAGCGGTCTGTAAAAAAAGACTCGTGGAATGCCCCGCGGTAGCCTGTCTTTTTGGTCTTTTTCGTTAGCCTGGATTGATGCACTACACAGGGTAAAGAATATTGGTACTGTACTTTGGGTCTGAAGCTAAAATTTCGGAAATGTTTCCGATGTTTCCGCAAAGCACGTGACCTCATGTCACAGGGTCCTGGCCATAATATATTCAGGCAGGGCCGAAACTAGCCTTTTTTGCACCCGGGGCAAGCGTGGATTTTGGCGCCCCCCCCCCCTCTTCCGCAAAGTATATTTACAAAGAGAATTTTACTAATTTTCTAATAGCCGACTTATTTTAAAATTTTAAATATGATAATCCTAAAATATTTAATACTGAACTACGTAATCTACAATAGCGGATCCAAGGGGGAGGTCACGCGGTACACGACTCCCCTCTGAACAGGGGCGTAGCTACCGTGGAGCAGTTGGAGCAAACTGCTCCAGGCGCACGAATCCTAAGGGCGCAAAATTAGAAAAGGCGAAATAAAGATTTGTAAAAATATTTGCATATTTTTTTCATTATTAACCACATATATATATAAATCTTGTTACAATCAAGATATTTCTATGATATTTTACCTTGTGTTTAACCTCAACTATTTAGATTTAATACATGTTTTTATACACAATTAAAAGAAATTACTTCTATTCGTGAAGCTTTAATTTTAATTAGTACCATATTGCAGCCTCAAGCAGTTTCTGTAACACCGTTTCAGCATGTAAGATTTTTATTTTCCTTTTTGACGACAGATGAAGATTTTCAAATCTTAAAGTAATCAAAACTTATTTACAGGGATATCATCGGTCATTTTATTGACTAAAATTATTACTGTGTGGAAATAATGGTAACCAAAGAAATGACCGCTGAGAAACCTATATTTACCATGTAACAGCAATGACTTAGCTATTTAGTTATTTTAAGATTTGGAAAAAAACAAAAACAAAACAATAGTTTCACAAATTAAAGAAAATTATTGACCATTTTACACACGAGAAAATCCCTGCCGGCTCGGGCCTACAGGCGGAGGTAGATTTCGAAGATACTAAATAATATAAAATATACGATAAATACTAAATTCGCCAACAAAACTTAAATCAAGAATAGAGATAAACCCAGTTCCTTCACTAAGAATGAGCTCTAGGAAGCTAAACATTTTGGGAAAATTCTAATATACACGAATACACACACGCATGTATATGGAATAGGTTTAAAAAATGGCTAAAACAAATTCAGAGAACCTCAAAGTGTTAAAATATGTTAATATTTCCATAGTCGGGTTTTTATCATGTTACCATACGTTTCTTCAAACTCACATGACGGTACATATTTACCTGCTGAGGTTCAGTATATTTCTAATATGATGCAATATATATATTTTTTTAATTTGTCAAATTATTTATTTCATTTTGAGTTTTCATGCTGAAATCTTACTATACAAAACTTATGACGTTATATTCAAATTATTTTCAATTCGTCAAACTATTTATTTAATTTATTTTTTCACGTGAAAACCTTGCTACAGAAAAGCAATTGTTGTGGTGAGAATTTTATTGTTTTTTTTTTATCGTTGGCAACTGCTATAACGAAAAATATTTATTTTTTCCTGTCATTGTTGTGCAAGAGCTGGTTTTATCAGAATTTTGTTAAGACGGTATTCAAAATTTTTAACCCTCCCCATTTCGATACCCTTGGGCCGATTTTGCCCATTTTCAATCCCCGCCGAGATATTAGCCATTTCAAAGTTGTTGGCGAGTTTGAAGACGATCCGTGCATAATTGCGACTTTTATCGTGCGGAAAAAATTTAGTACATACATACATATATATATATATAATATATATATACTTTTTAGGCGGGGGTGGTTTTGGGTTCCTGGGGTCATATAATGAAAAGTTATGAAGGAATTTTTCAAAAATCGCACCATGGTAACAACTGCAAAAGGTAGTATTTCTTACGAAATCTACCTAAAACAAAAAAACAAAAATTTTGAAACCCTTTTTTTTTTTTTTTTTTTTTTTTGAAACTAAACATGCATCAATATAGATTACAAAACACTAATAGAAGCCGGATTTAGGCATATTCCACATCAAACCGACGATGACAAAATTTAGAGGGGGTTGAGGGGGAAGTTGTGAGGCGGACGATTTTGTGCGTATTGTTTTTGAGATTTTGAAAATATGGCAAATCTCAATCGCAGAATTGATAAGCCTTTATCCTTCTAAATAGAGAAAAAGTTAAGTACCAAATTCAGTGCTCCATAGGACCTGATTATCGCCTATGCAAATTTACACAACTTTTTACGAAAAGCATTTTCCCGTATTCAATCTTATTTAATCGCAGAATTTTAGGATTTAATAAGGCAAAACATATTTTTTGAAAATAGCAATGTGAGTTTGATTAGGCTGTAACTTCCCCTTCCCTACTACACCACCACCACCATCCGTTATTACATACTAGTAGTCAAAGAATTTCCGAATTATAAAACGAAACAAAAATCTGGAGTTACTCCACTCAATTTTCCGAACATTTTGCAGAAATACGGTGTGTTCAAAACAGCATAACAATGAATGAAATCTAAAAAGATTATACCATGTTGCTAGGTGTTTGTTTTAAATGCAGTACATTCTAAAGGTAGGTCACACACTAAGGCGACACATAAGACAAGTCGCTCGATTTAGCTGGAAAAACTGGTTTAAAACAGGTTTGAAACAACTTCGTTCTTTGTTTCTACCGCTTTTTGCGCTACATGTTGCGGCTTCATGTCGCTGGTCGTCTCAGTGTGGGATATGCCTAAGGCGGAAATTTGGGATCCAGTTCCGAAATTGAAAGCCTCCTCAAAAAGAAAACTCTGTAATGGTAACTAAAGACTTGCTAGTAGAAGCTAATAATGGATGTTATTAGCTTCTACTAGCAAGGTGGTAGAAAAATGAGTTTCTAAATTATTATGCCTTCCAAAAATTCCAGGTCTGCGTAATTTACACTGACAGAGTCCAACCATAAAAACAATAGCGGCTCTTCAGGGGTTCACAATCACAATCATTTTTCTACCAGAATATTGATATATAAAATTTGATCTGTTTTAATCGTTGTAAGTAGTCGTCGAATCATGGGAGTTCTACGATTAAACAAGGAGAATTTTTTTATATGAAAATACTTGTAGTAAAGAAATTTTGAACCCCTTGTTGAGCCGCCACTGTCTGAAAGGTGCTACGTTGTATAGATATAAGTTGAACGTGAGAAATAAAAATAATTTAATTGAGATATAAAAAAAATGTTTATCAGTTTACTTTAGATACGAAATCCACCGGCCGATTTCTTCGAAAATTAATACAATTATTCCAACAGATTTATAACATACCTACCGACATCATCAAAAACACACCAAATCATGCTCTATATACATATTGAATCGCTGTAAAAAAATTGTGAGAACGAATTCAGAGTATTGGAAAGAGTAAAAATGTACCCATTTTTATTTATTTTTATTGTGATTACAATGTTTACCTAGTTCTTGTTTTAAATTGTATGCGTATGGAAAGCAAAAACTGCAATCTTGAGTGTGTCAATCAGGTTCAGGGTTTTCGCTGCCGATCAGCACTGCGCCAAAATATTTCATTTGGCGAAAAAAATTAAAGATTGGATTCACCAAACTGCAGGGTTTTTTTTCTTTCGTTAACACTCCCAATGATGTTATTGTACGATTAAATCTTTATGTGTAACGCATTATTTGTGTTTTGATATTCTTAGTCTTTCACGACGAATCTCTTACTACCATTATTTGAACTTGGCTAGTTTTTCTTTAGCGATTAGCCATACTGCTCTGATTAATCAAAAGTCAATGAAAATCCTGTGTCAACTTTTATCGTTGCCCATTGGCTAATTTTCTAAAGCATTAGCGGCAGAAATATAATTCCAATAGTAAAAAAGTTTCCAAGTTGTTCTTTATCCTCTTAAAAGAAATTTATGTCAAAATAGTTATTTTTTAAAAGTTACAAGTTTTATATTTTTATTCGGTCCCTGGGTTCTATATAGTTATAGTCATAAAAATCTTTTCCGTGGTAAAACAGTAAAATTTCTTTTTTGTAAGACCAAAACTTACCGAGTTATGATACTTTGAATTTTATGGAATTGTATAGTATTTTCTGGCAATAAAAAGAGGAAAAAGTATTTCATCCATATGCGAAAACTAAAAAGAAAAGAGATATTGGCAATAGGGAGTTTTTTTATTTGTATTCTGCAATGCTTCGAAACCCTTGAAAAGAAAAACAGATATTAAGGGGCTACTTCAGTCACCTGGAAAGGCTCGCTCTCTAATGCTAATCCTATGGGAAAATTTTTTTACGATTATCTAGTTTGCATTTTAATATTTTTTAAGTTTTTTTTTTCCTTTGCATTAGTTGAGATTGTAAAATGTGTTTTTTTTTTCGTTCGACAACACTCTCAATGATGTTATTGTATGATTAAACCTTTATGTGCATCTCATTATTTGTGTTTTGATATTCTTAGTTTTCACGACGAATCTGTTACTACCATTATTTGAACTTGGCTAGTTTTTCTTTAGCGATTAGCCAAATTGCTCAGATTAGTCAAAAGTCAATGAGAACCCTGATATACCCAGCGATGAGATACCAATAGATACCCCAACAGACTACATCTGGCTTTTTTTACTTTTTCGATTTTGTTAGCAGATTTTTTTCAAGAGGATACTTTCACTTTCGAAACCGGTTCGAAAATTATAGTGTCCCCATTAAAAATATCTGTGTTCAAAGTCGAAAAAGTAAAAAACGCCCGTGCAGATCAATCTCAGCTAGCCAAAGCAAAAATAATTGATTTAAAGTACTGAAATGCAAACGAGATAGCTTTAAAAATTTCTCCCATAGGATTAGCATTAGTGAGCGGATCTTTTCAGGCGACTGAAGTGGCCTCTTAACGGCGGCGCATTTTAAACGCAAATCTCTCCCAATTCGCATAAAATATTTGTAGATACTCCGTACTTAAAGAATTATAATTCGTTTCATTATTTATTTTTAATTATTCTTATTTAATACGTTGCTAAAATATTTTGACTTTCAAATAAAATAAGGTTTTAAATCGAATTAAGAATGATA
>OZ010798.1:186172580-186279580 GCA_963932465.1 Maratus speciosus | reverse complement strand
ACTTGAAAATTTTTAATACGCATTTTTGCATATACTAGCTTTTTTAATAAACTTTAATTGAAATGAAATTCTCAATAATTTAATTCAGTTACATTTTTATTCTTAAATCTAATTAATAAAAAATTTAATGACTTTCTACTCACAAATTTATTAACCCATCACTTTTTATTATTTTATCACTAGTCAATACCCAAAAATAACCTATGAAAGTATTAAACTATGCAGGCTATTATTAAGGATAAGGACTACCAGAATAACAAAAGTTCATTCAAATAAAAAGAAACAATGTTGTTAATAAGCTGATTTACTGACTGTCTAATAATAAACATATTGAATAGGAATGTTCTCAAAATACAAAAAGTATCATATCAATTTGTACATTTAACTATTTTCTATCAAATTATTGATAGATATTTATATTTTGATTAATATTTTAACACTGTGGTGATGAAGATTACAAATTTGAACGATTTTGATATAACGGTTATAAAAGCTATAGGATAAGCATTGGAGTATACTTATTGGATGTGTGTATTTTCTTTAATAACCTTAGATATACAGATATGAACTCTAATATACTTATTTGATGTGTATATTAAAGAAAATACATATTAAATAAATTTAAATTAAAAAAAAAACTAATGTAGAAGTAATTAAAATTAAATAAGGGATGCATCTTCCTTACTTTTTTCTTCTTCTCTAGTTGGCAGTTGTTTTGATTTCACCCCTATGTAGACTATTTTAGGAAGGAAAAAGTTTTTTTGAAATAAAAAATGGCCTTTGACTTGTTTTTTGTAGTGCAAGCTGAATTCTGAACTCATGCACATAATATTAAACCTCATTGTTTAGCCTATTCTACTGCTAAGTAAAAGACAATTCTTCTAATTCTAAAAAAATACTTATCTGCAATTATTCGGCCGAATACTTTTAAGTATTCGGCCGGAGCCGAATATTCAGTTTACATGCCGAACCACCGAATACCGAATCAACTATTCGGTATTCGGTCAATCCCTACCCATAACCCCCCATCACGACGCCTCTGGCTATCTTGTTCTACAAGCAGAGTTTCCCAATACAGTTTAGGTTGGGTGGCCTTTTTCTTTACATAATAGCACCCTTCTTGCCCCTCATCTAAGAAATTATCATCTTTCTTTCTCCTCAGCCCCAATAAGTATCCCGTACTTCTTTTTGTATTAAAAAGTTTGTTTGCATAGTAAAAACTGACTCATTGTTGTCATAACTTTTCAATGTCAAAAGTGGCTTTAAAAAAAAAAAAAAAAAAAAAAAAAAAAAAATGCCTTTAAAAGTAAATAAATGCCCTTAAGGCTGTTCTTAACTGCTCTGCTCAACAAGCGCAAAACGTTTTGACACATTTACAAATTCATTTTTTAATAGAAAGGTGACAATTGGAAAGCCTGGCCATGGAAGCAATTTGGAATTGAACTGTTTTTTTCATTTTTTGATCAATACATTACCTATTGAGTTATAAGCAATTTTGATCACGTGACAAACCTGTTTTTCGCATGCACTTGAGTGCTCTTTCTTCCCTCACGCGGAAATTCGGTTCAAAACACCACTTTGGCACTGTTTTCTGGAAGATCTATTCTGTTTGCAAAAAATGGGAGAAACAGCTCAATTACATAATTTCTGAATAAGAACACCAGCTAGTTTCATGCATTTTCGAACAAAAGTAAATTAAAACTTATGTCAGAAAGTTGCCCTTTTGGATTTGGGAACACCCTTAAGAACAAAAAAGTGCCCTTTTCTTTTCCCACTAGCAGCACGCTGTCGTTTTTTAAACCAAGGGGAAACACTGCGAAAAGCTTATTAATTTTCCCCCTTTAGCAATTATTCTGTCTAATTACATTTTGTTGACATCAATGGGGATTTCATACCCCCCCCCCCCTTTCCCCTGCAATGTGTTCTTCAAATTTGAAGTTATGTTATGTATATTACAGTAACAAAAAATTTCCTTTTTAGGATGTGTCACTTGTTTCATGCAACAATGCTGAGTTAGAAAATCCAGACCTTGATGCAGTACAAACTTTACTTTATATGAAAGGACAACCTTCTAATGAACAATGGTTAAGATTGCACAATAATGGTGACCTTACACCGTTTCATTCTGAAGATGAGATGGAAGATATTAGTTCTAAAACCCCCAGCCAAGAGTCAGAATTAGCAAGGGTAAGTATTTGTATATAATGAAAAATTTGTGTATATTAAGTAATGAAAGTATTCGTGTAAAATTATTAATATGGCGTGTTAAGCATGAACAACTAATATCATCAATTTATTTTATGTTAGGCACAATATTATTTTTTTTTCTTTATCACTATATGGGTGGATTGTGAAATATTTACAGGCATGAAAGAGTTCAAAGCAAATTTGAATATTCTCTGGATTGATGCAAAAATGTAAAGAAAATATTAGAAGCATATTGGGGGGGGGGGGGGGGGGGCTCTAGAAAGCTTAATAATTAGACATTTCGTCTCATCAAATCCTTGGAATTTGTTTCTGAATTGATGTACTATCAAATCAGTAATTTCAGTGATGCATTTTTGGAAATGTATTTCTGGAGTAAAGATCAAAGTCAAATCTTTCAAAATAATACATTTATTTTGAAAAAAAAAAAAAAAAAAAAAAAAAAATTCTGTACTTCACATAAGTTCATCAGACACATTTGAATGGATTTGTACTTTTAGCAAACTGTTTCCAATTTTCTTTTTTGATTTAATGAATTTATTCATTTATTGTTATTTATTTATTTATTTTATTTCAATACTTTCTAAGTTACAAAAATAATATAACAGTCATATATGTACAGTTATAATTCATTTTATTGTATGAATAACTGTTAAAATGTGTCTAAATTATAGGAGTTCGGCCTTATTATATCGATGGAAAAATTTTCCCACCTTTTTTCCCATTTCCCACTTTTATACTTGCTTGGATTTAATGAATCAGCAAAAACGAAACTAAAACTTTCCATTCTTTTTCTGTTTTGGTGGCGCCATCTAGTGCAATTTACCCTGAACAGTTGAAAAATATCTTTTTTGTGTAACTTATTGACCATACCTTTATCTTTTGTATTTTTATAATCATAGACCAGTTCGACTTGCAGTTCAATTGTGTACTTACTAAAATAATTTTGTTTATTAAAAATTTTTGTATTGTCTTAGTTATTACATCCAAAACTATCTTTTGATAACTGTGTTAGATAAAGGAATAATTGGATGGAATTTTTCATCTGAAAGTTCTTTAAAACTTATTCTTGTTGGTCTGCCTGTGTCTCAAGTGCATTATAGATAGTTAGACATTTATACATTTAAAAAAAAGTGCATTATCTTTGCTACTAAAGGTCTATTTTTAAGTTTAATTATAGGGTAACGAGATGTCTTAATTTTCCTTGAGACTATTTCAAACTTAACACTGGACAGGTCATGTAAATTTACTTTTTTGTGCATTAGAGGAAGAAAATTTTACTGGTATCATAAATTGAAGAAAAAAGGTGTAATCAAGCATGCTTGCTTCTGATTGGTTGTGAACAGGTTTTAATTTGTAGTGATATTTGTAAGCGTAAATTTTGTGCTTATTTTCGAAAAAAAGGCACATCCTCAATGTGTTAACATTCTAGGGACATGCACTTCGTAAATTTCCCTTTAAGAAAAGAAAGAAAACCTATGTTATCCCAGTTATTAAAAAATCCAACCAAACAGTATTGATAATCTTTGATTCTTTGAAAAAAGTGTAAAAAAAAATTACTTTATGTACCAAACTGTTTAATAAACTCTATTGTATGTAGGAATATGCATTTATCAGAAACATGCGAATTAATGAAAGTGTACATTTAAAACTGAATCATCATTTTTATGTATATAAAATTGAAAAAGGCAGCAAATTTAGCAAAATAGTTTTTGGAAATCAGTAATGTGAATTTCAAATTTGTTTCAACTAGGGATGCACCGAATATTCGGTATCTATTCAGTATTCGGCCACGTTACCCAATATTCAGTTTGGCCAAATGTCAAACTATTTGGTATGCCAAATATTCGGCCTGGCCGAATAGAAAATTATTCGGCATGCCGAATATTCGGAACAGTCGACTTATAAAGATATTCAGAATAATTAAAAACAGAATCATATTTAAATAAAAGAGAATGTTTTTACATTATTTATTTGCTGTTTGGTTAATTTTCTTAAATAATACTTAACAATCACGGGGATTTTCATAGGAATTATGTACAAATGCAAGTTCCTGAACATTGTCCAGTAAAAAATCTGTTTCTTGCTAAGATTTTAAGAACAACGTTTACAACCTCTGAAAATGATTGCCCACTCCAGACACCGATCTAGGATGAATTAAAAAACTTTCTTGCAACATTTAAACATTAGCTTTTTACATTTAAAAAACTTTCTTGCTTAATCAAAGGGAGTAGAACAGTTATTCTTGCTAAGTTGCCACCATACAAAATTTGAATCGATTGTATTATTTATTTACTTTTGTCTCTTCCTGGCAAACAAATAATATATGATCCTGTGCAATTTTTTCACAATTTCTCTTTGATTTTAAAATGTTTGTTTTAGAATTTAATTCTCAGAATAAGCCATGAAATTTAAAATTTGACTAACTAAAATTTTTTTATAACTATCCTCTTCTTAAATAACTCAAAGCAGATTTTTTTTAGCATAAAGTTTACTTAAAAAAAAGTTCTTGTTTATTAGAATAAAAGTTTCTATTTTAAATATTATGTAAAATTGTTTTAGAATTTAACATTTTAATGCCTTTAAACTTTGAAATATAAAAGTATTCGACAAGCCGAATATTCGGTATTCGGCCAAAGTCACTATTTGGTGCATCCCTAGTTTCAACATTCTAAAATTTTAAAACTGATGAAAATAAGTTTTTTTTTTCTGTGTGTGTGGAGGGGGAGGGGGGGGGGGTAGTAAGGTATCTTAACATTTTCATTTTACATTATGATTTTTGTCCTCTGATGTCAGGCTACCTGATTTAAATAAGTTGTTAGTTTTCAGTTTTGCATTCCCTTCCTTCCACTGTTCATATTTGAAAATATTCATAAACAAATTAATTACTGATAATTTTTGTTTATTTTAATGTAGATAGTAAAAGCTGTAATGTACTGTAACTTTTTAAAGGGGTAACTACTAATATTTTTTTCTTTCTAATTTTGCAGTTGCTCCTTACAAATACACCTCCATCAACACCAGTTCCTCATGTAACAGGGATGCCTGTGTCTGTTATAGTCAAAGCACCTCCCAGTAGTCCATTATCTGAATCACCGACTGTTAAAAAACAGAGTATTCCAGAAGAAATATTACCTATTATCGTAAAAACAGAACATATTCCAGTATCACATACAAACTGTCGTGAATCAACCATTCCTTTAGTTGCCACCAAAGTTACACCTGTGACAAATATATTACCTATTCGTGCTGTGGACACTTTCCCGTGTAGTGCTACATATGTTACGCAGTCATCTAAACCAATCGCAATCGCTCCTAAACTTACCACTTCCACAGTTATCATTCCAACTGTAACAAATATTAACCAAAACTCATCTTCTTCTGCTCAGACTTTAATTCTAACTCATGTTCCTCAACCTGCCCAAGCTAGTGTCTTATCTACATCATCTTCTGGTTCATCTGTTGTACAGTTAGTTGTCACATCTTCACCTACTATTGTTAACAATGCCTTAACTTATACTTTTAAAGACAAACAGAGACTCCTCGCTCCAGCTCCTCTAATTTTAGCGACTCCATCCAAAGTCTGTGATTCGACTACTGATACTCGCAAAAGAACTTATCAGTGTACTTATCCGAACTGTTTGAAAACCTACTTCAAAAGCTCACATTTGAAAGCTCACTACAGAACACATACAGGTAATAATGTTTATCAAAAAGTAAATTTGCTTTTGAGAGAAGGAATAATATGAAATGTTGCTTTTTTAATTTCCTATATTTTTTTTTCGTACTTTTCTGTTATATGGACACCATGCTAAAATGTATGCTAATACGCCAATTATTTCAACCCTGATCATGAAAAGGATTTTTATTGTAAACCATGCGAAGTAATGCCATAGTTCATAATATATGCCATCATATACCATACACCATATACATATATTCATATAGACATGCCATAGTTCGTAAAGGCTGTAATTTTCAAATGTTATATTTTTTAAATGCTCACTTTACTATCGACAATGTTTTTTCTTTTATTTTTCAAATGTTTCAATTCACGTGATTTTCCTTTTGCGCCAACTATTATGCTTGGCGACAATGGTGTCCGTATAATGGAAAAGTATCATTTTTCTAAAACCCTTCTAGTTTACAGGTTTTTTTTGTTTTGTTTTTTTAATGAGGAAAGTATCTTCATAAAAGAACCTGCAAACAAAGTGGAAAAAATAAAAAACGGCTTTTGTAGAAATCGACCTTGGCTATCCAATGCAAAAAGAAAATCATTTAGAAATATGGAAATGCAAACGAGATATTTAAAAAAAAATTCGCCATACAATTAACATTAATGAGCGGGTGTTTTCACGTGAGTGAAGTAGGAAAACAAAATATCTCAGTAACTAAGATGCAATGTTCACATATGATCATGTTTTATTAATTTATAGGGTTTCGTTCATTCGTTTCGCGCCAGAACTTTAAATTTTAAAGCATGCTTAATGCTACCCGAGAATTTCCATCATTCCGAGAATGATGGAAATTTGTTCGATCCATCATTATTTGCATTGAAGATGATACGCTTAAATGCTACCAAAACTAGTATGCTTCAAAATTAAAAGTTCTGGCACTATAAACATTGTTTTTCTATTTATATTATGTTCTGATAAGTATCATCTTATTGTCAATTGTTTATTATATTTGCACCAGTTTTCTTGATGTGTGTTTTTTTTTTTTCATTTTTTTTTTTTTTTTTTTTTTTTTTTTTGTCTTTAAATGTTACCAGAATTTAAATGTATAACTTTCAATAGATATTGATACATTTGGGTTTACATTTTAACAGGTGAAAAGCCATTCGCTTGCACTTGGGAGAACTGCAACCGAAAATTTTCAAGATCTGATGAACTGTCACGTCACAAACGCACACACACGGGAGAAAAGAAATTTGTGTGTCCAGTGTGTAACAGAAAATTCATGCGTAGCGATCATTTAGCTAAGCATGTGAAACGACACACAACTGGCAGACTTTCTAATGTCAAATATCAGAAAATTCAAAAGTCTGATGGAAGAGCAGAAATTTTACCCGATCATTGCTCTCTTTCGCTTTCACCCTCTGTGTTTCAAGTGATAATACCTGCTGCTCATTAAATTTTTATGATGTACATAGTTAATTATATGTGAGTGATGTTGTGTCTCTTTTTATAACATTGTAAATATGTGATTTGCTTACTGAGTCAGTAATTTGCTGTTTCATTTGAAAAAAAATCATTAATTTAAGTATTTTTATTATTACAATAGACTCCCTCAAATCCGCTCAGTTTGTGACAGAGGTTGTGTGGATTTTAGAATTTTGCAGATTTCTGGTCATTGCTTTGTTTGCAATTTTTAAACAGTAATTTGAATGTAATAATGCAGTCGAAATCAGTGGTCGATCCAGGCAAAATTTGGAGCCTATTTAGGACCCCTTCACAAAAATCCATTTAATAAAACACGTCCCTTCACAAAATTTCTCTTAATAAAAACAGGTCCCTTCACAAAATTTCTCTTAATAAAACACGTTCCTTCACAAAATTCCTTTTAATAAAACAGGCCCCTTCACAAAATTATATTTTATAAAAACATGCTCTTCATTAATTATTTTTATATTGTTAGGCTTTAAAATGCGTAATTTGCAAAAAAATTTGCAAATTGTTCACCAGAAAGGAAAACTTTAGCAGACTTATGAATTTAGTAGACTTATAAATGTTAAGGGCAAATTTCAGTAACTGGGCAAATGCTTGAGACAAATTTCAGTAACTGGGCAAATGCTTGGGGCAAATTTCAGTAACTGGACTTCGCATTTCATAACAAAATGTTACTTTTCACAGAAATGTAGTAAATTTTACAAAAATAACCTTTACTTTTCATAAAATGGGCCCCAAGAAAAAATCCCTGCAATCGACCACTGAAAATTATAATGAATGCTTAATAAAGTAAAATATTAAATTAATTAATATAATAAACTAAAAGGATAAAAAGTAAGATAATTTAAAAAAATATTAAAAGTAAAGGTAAAGTAAATAATTAATAATGTATAATTAAATATGCATAATAAAGATAAGATACATTTTCCTTGAATTATTCAATGAAACTTTCGTCATAAAGGTACTCTATTTAATTCACATCAAAATCATAAAGTAAGGAAGTTTTATTTCAGGTTTAGCCAGTCTTAATAACCAAAAAAAGCTTCATTAATACATAAATATATTTGATAAAAAAAATTGTAATTACTAGCGATATCAGTAATATATTGATTTTTTTTTTTTTTTTTTTCAGAAATAAATTTATACTTTCTTTATGAAAACCCATGATTTCAGTCATATTATCGAGAATTATGTATTAAAATATATAAGGAATGATATAAAACTAAAAAATTCTGTAATTTTGCCCATACATCTGAAATGATTTTCATTGTTTATATCTGCAATGATGTGCGGATTTTTAGTCATTTGCGGATTTGAGGGAGTCTACTGTATTATTATTTGAGGTTTTTAAAGAAATATTTAGAAATTACTGCTGATTTTTATGGGAGAGAGAGAGAAATATTTATCTGCTATTTAAGCTGAATTTATGGAAATGTGGAAAATAAAAGTAATAAAATACAAAATAAAGTTGTAAATACATCATTTGCTTACTGAGTGAGTAGTTTGCAGTTTCATTACAAGAAAAATTTATTTAGTTAAGTTTTTTTCTATTATTATTTGGGATTTAAAAAATACCATTTAGAAATTACTACTGTTTTATGGAAAAGAGAGTCATTGTGTTATCTGTTAAGTAATAAAATACACAACAAAGTTGTAAATATGTGATCTGCTTACTAAATGTTAGAATTTGTTGTTTCATTTAAACAAAAAAAAAAAAAAAAAAAAAAAGTTTTTTTTAAATTATTTGATATTGTTAAAAGTATCATTTAAAAATTACTGCTTATTTTTTTTAAAAAGAGAGTGAAATATATGTTCTTGGTTATTTAATCTT
The DNA here is from genome assembly GCA_963932465.1 of Maratus speciosus. Classification (NCBI taxonomy): domain Eukaryota; kingdom Metazoa; phylum Arthropoda; class Arachnida; order Araneae; family Salticidae; genus Maratus; species Maratus speciosus. The sequence continues at coordinate 186,270,376 of OZ010798.1, read as the reverse complement.
AATGTAGAAAATAAAAGTAATAAAACACATAATTAAGTTGTAATTAAGCGAACTGAGTGGACAGTGTTTCATTTAAACAAAAATTTATTCAATAAGGGTTTTTTTTTTAAGTTTTGAAAATTTTTATTTAAAAATTACTTCCTATTTTTTATGAGAAATAGAGTGACATATCTTCTGTATTTAATCTGAATTTGTGTAAATGTGGATTATAAAAGACTTATAAATTTATGTTTTCTGCAAAATTTAGACTATTTATCTGCAGTACAGAACCACTTATCCGGAATGCTTGGGTTCATGTGTGTTCTGGATAACTGGTTGGGCATTAAAGCAACATCCATTTGATCAAATTGGTAGAATATATGTGGGTGTGGCATTGATTCTGATTTCTAGTTTACACAAATTAAGATTCAGATCCAAAAAAGATCAAAAGTTAATTGGGGTTTGAAAGAAGACAATTTATGGGAATATCTTGGAAACAAAAATCCTTATGTTTCCTTTGCATAAAAATCAAAATGTCAAATATCTAACTAAATGCCTTTATTTCAAATACTAGATGTTGGCATCAAGTTATACTTTGCATATTGCTTTGTTTCAAGAAATGCTCACGCTGAACTGGAACTGTATGGCACTTTTTTGTGAAAAGATTCCAAAATCAATGAATTGGAAATATTCTGGATAACTGGTTCTATACTGTATTACCAAAGGAATTTTCTAAGTTTAAAAGAAAGAAGGGGTTTTTTACTGATTAACATATTAATTTTATTGGTTATTTTATTCCTGCGAAGAAAACTCATTAGCAAAGCTTTTTTAACCCTCAACTTTAGCTTGCTCTTAGTATTGCTAAAAAACATTACCAAAGCTATCGTATTTTTGAGAGAAATGAACCCAGTGCTATAACTATGCCCAGCTACTATAAACTTAGCTAAGCAAAAAACATTTGCTGAAGACTACTTTATTTTATAGTAAAAATAGTTATACAGTAGACTCTCTGAAATCCGCATTGTTTGGGATAAGGGGTTGTGCAGACTTTAGAATTTTGCAGATTTCTGCTCACTGGTTAGTGAGTTGAAACATGTCAACAGTCAAATGAAACTATTTTACTGTTTTTAAAGTTTTAATCTTGCCCCTATTTAGCAATTAGAAATAATATGCTTTGTTTACATTTTTAAATCGGTAATTTTAATGTAATAATGCACTTGAATTCATAATGAATGCTTTAATTAAGTAAAGTAATAAAATATAATAAGAAAATTTAAAAAATGGTTTAAATATTAAAAGTAAAGTTCAAGTAAAAAATAATGCATATGCATAGTAATGATAAGATAATTTTTTCATCAATTATTCAATAAAAGTCGCCCTTGTAAAAGGTACACTACTAATTACATCAAACTTGTAAAATAATGAAGTTTTATTTCCAGTTTTGTTAATCAAAAAAGCTTGATTAATACAAATGTATTTGGCAAAAAGATCACAATCGCCATTGATATCAGTGCTATCTTGAATTTTTTCAGAAGTAAATTTATACTTCCTTCATGAAAAAGGCATGAGTTTAATCATATTAACCACAATTGCATATTAAAATGTGTACCAAATGATATTTAAAAAAAAATCTTGTATTTTCCCCTACATCTTAGCTGTAAGTTTCACTGATTACATCTTCAACAATATGCAGATTTTAGGGAGCTTACTGTATTTAACTTGTAAGTAAGTTCCATATTTTTACTAGGTTGAGCAAAAAGTTCTGGGAAATTTGTGAAAGTTTCGTTGTTATGCGCAAATTAACAACAAAAGCAACAAGGACTATTCTTCAAAGTAGAGACCATCATAGTCCACAACTTTCTGCCATCGTTCTGCCAGTTTCCGGATTTGCTGGAAGTACCATGGTGGCTCCTTGGAATAAAAAAACTCTTGACATGCTTCTTCAACTTCATTAAAGAATTCAAATCGTGAACTCGTGAATTCAACCCTTGAAAATGTGTTGCATTGATCGAAAGACGCCATAATCAGATAGAGCCACGTCTGGACTGTACTACTAATACTCCTATATACGATACAAATTCTGGTAGCTATTAGATTAAAAATTTCCCAGAACTTTTTGCTCAACCTAATATTAAAGTCATGAATTAAATAAAATATATCTAAAGCTCATAATTTTCTGTTATTTTGTACTATAACATGATTCATAATAATTTTATAAAACATCTGAAGTTTTATTATTATTATTATAAGTATTTTTTTTTCAACAGTTAGCAATAGCTACATAGGTAAAAGAAAATCAACTGTAAGCTTTAGAATAAGGCTACAGAAATCAATGGCAATATATTTATAATATGGACTGAGTTCTATATATTCAAATTTAAAATTTCATTGTAAAAATCACTCTGCAAAATATTTTTGAATGATTCTTTTTATAATAGATATTTTTTTAGAAATAATTTTCACTCTCTCTTGCGACATATGTTAAATTTTTTACGAACAAAAATGTTTTACAGTGTGAAATTCATGTGTATATATCTGTTTTTATGTAGATATACATGAATATATTCTTAATTTTTTAAACCAATGAAAAACAAAAGTCAATATTTAGATAGCTAGTTCAGTCTGTGATAACTTTTTTGTTGGTTGAACTATGGGAAATTGTGTGCTTAATTTATTCAAAATAAGTTACTTAAATGTCATGTGTTAGTGCTTTCTGTGTTTTATTTGTTTAAAATACTATCTGATACTGTTTCATTAAAAATGTTAATTTTTTTATTATCTGTTTGTGTGTATTATTTCTTAATTATTATTAAAAATTAATTAAAGTAGAAGTATTAACGATCCAAACTGTCTGTACATTCTGCATATTACAAATTTAAGTATAAGAAAGAGTAATAAGTCTTAATTACGTCCACTAATAACCATATCACAATATATATTCAAACGGAAAAGTCAAAACATATATTAAAATATTTATTTGCTTAAAAGAAGTTACTAAAAACACATTAAAAGTAAATTAAAAACCTATATTGACATGTTTCAGCTCTTTCACTGAGTCGTCATCAGAATGTATAACAGAAATTACAAATATAATGCATATGAAAACTGGAAAAAAAAATCGTCGAATATAAATGAGTAAACCTATAACGTTTCCTACATTTTTGCTATCGCACATGATCATTCTATGTCTCAACTCTGCAAGTTGTCCAACCATTGAATGTATGGATTGAATGGTTCGACAACTTGCGGAATCGTAACATAAAGGGATCACGTGCGATAGTGAAAATGTAGGGTGCGTTATATGTTTACTTGTTTCTATTCGATGATTTTTTTCCATTTTTCATATGCATTGTATTTCTAATTTTTGTTATACATTCTGATGACGACTCAGTGAAAGAGCTGAAACATGTCAATATAGGTTTTTAATTTACTTTTAATATGTTTTTAGTAAAGTCTTTTAAGCAAATAAATATTTTAATGTATGTTTTGACTTTTCCTTTTGGAATATACATTGTGATTGTGCATGTTTTTTTAAGGCTGTTTTCAAATCCAAGAGGGTAACTTTATGACATAAGTTTTAATTTATTTTTGTTCGGAAATGCATGAGTTTAACAGATGTTGTTATCCAGAAACTATGTAATCAAGCTGTTTTTTGCAAACGCAATAGATTTTTCAGAAAATAGTGTCAAAGTGGGCATTTTGAACCGAATTTCCACAGGAAAATAGAATAATCACTCAAGAAAGGGTGAAAAACATGTTTGTCACATGATCGAAATTGCTTATAACTCAATAGCTAAATTATTTATCAAAAAATGGAAAACACAGTTTGATTCCACATCGCCTCTATGGTCAGGCTTTCCAATTTTATATCTTTCTGTTAAAAAATGAATTTGTAAATGTGTCAAAACGTTTTGCGTTTGTTGAGCAGAGCAGTTGAGAGCAGCCTTAAAGAATAGTAATTTGATTGGAGGTTGGCAGCCTCCAACCTTGATCTATCATTCCTTAACTATTAATATCTGTACAATATTGACTGATTGTTATACAATACTGACTTTAATACAGACTCGTACTTCTAATGTAAAAGGTAAGAATGTAGCAACAAAACCTCCTTAAATGTAAAAATATTTAAAAGTAATAATAATAAAAATAGCATATTGAAAAATTCCTGATGCATAATTTTCATACTGTGCATGTCTTATGTGAAACACCAGATTCTATGCAAGGTGCTTTGTATGTTTGTAAAAAAAAAAAATATGCAATTTATATCAGTTCATTGGCTATATATTTGTAAGCCACTTTTCTCTTAGTTTGATCATATTTTCAGAATTTTGTACATATTTATTTAAAAAATATTCTGTAAAAATTGAAAGCAATATAAATGTTTGAAATAAATTTTATTTATTTAAAGTGTGTGTATGTGACTTTGTTTAATTCACTTCATATGAAAGTTAATTCAATCGTTTTCTTTATGTGATGTTTAGAAAAAGAATGTCTAGATAACTTCTGTAATTTTCTAATGAAATATCCTTGCTTTTGTATTACATGTATACAATAGACTCCCTCAAACCTGCACTGCTTGGGACCAGGGGTTGTGCAGATTTTAGGATTAGTGGATTTCTGGCCATTGATATGTTTACATTTTTTAAACATAATTTGAATGTAATAATGCAATTGAAATTGTAATGAATGTTTACCATATAGTAGAACATTAAAATAATTAAGTAATAAACAAAAGTAATAAAAAATTACATAACTTTAAAAATGATTAAATTATTAGAAGTAAATAATTAATAATGTATAATTAACTATGTACCATAAACATACTTTTTTTTTTTTTTTTTTTTTTTTACATTTTTTCAATGCAACTTGCCCCATAAAGACACCCAACTAATTCACATCAAAATCATAAAGTAAAGAAGTTTTATTTCAGGTTTAGCCTGAATTAATAACTATATTTTTATTCTAAAAATAAGAAGAAAAAAAAATCTTTCTCTCCAAATTTTCTTAAATTTCGACACATGTATAATGGTACAGCTAAAATGTTTTTTTTTTTTTTTTTTTTTTTTTTAAACAACTGATTGCTAATTACCAAAATCGGAAAGAACTTCGTTTTATCACTAGAAATGAAAATTCGATGAGTCCTCTGATAACAAAGTTATTTTACCATGTTTTAGGGGGCAAAAGGAGGGGGGGGGGATTTTATAATCCAGGAAGTGGGGAAATCAAAATTTTTTAAGTAGGTCAGTTGGGGTATCGTTTCTTATGGATTTTTGAATTCTGCAATCGAATGACACCTTTTGCAAATCGATACGATCAATTTTTACAAAGTTTTATGAATACAGTGGCGAAAATTATACTTTATTCAGATAAAATAGCTTTTTACAATAACTGATGGCCATTCATGAAAATTTGAGAAGAACATCGTTTTGGCACTAGAAAGGATGTTTTCGAAAAATAAAGTTGTTTTACCGTATTTTTTGAGAGGTGTGTATTTCAACTAGAGCTAGGGGGAAGAATTCAACTTTTTTTAATTAGGGGAAGTGGGATATCGTTTGTTGGGTATATATATATATATATTTTTTTTTTTTTTAATTCTGGATCAAATTAACATTATCTGCAAGTCGATACGATCATTCATTACAAAGTTATGGTAGGTTTTATGAATATGAAGTTGAAAATTATACTTTATTATTGAGCACAGCATTGTGACATTTATTTTATGTTCAAAACATGTTCTTTATATCATATCAAACTAGTATGTTGTGGCCATCACAAAACTTTCTTCTATATAAATCACGTCAATTAAATCATTTAAATAGTAAAATAAATTACATCAATTTATTCATATAAAAGTATACCTGAATTTGAAATTTGATGAAAATTCGTGCATTAGTTATTGAAATAGAGCTGTAGGAGAAATTTTGAAAAATGTAGCATAGCAGTGCCACCTGTTGAGCGATTTGCACCAAAACACAAACAGTACTAATTCATATACCGGAATCGCCAAAACACAAACAGTACTAATTCGTATACCGGAATCTGAAGTTGGATGAAAATCCGTGTATTAGTTCTGGAGCTAAAGCTACTGTGGAAATCACAAAAACTGCAGCACAGCAGCGCCACCTGTTGAGCGATTTACACCAAAAGGTACAAAACATCAATTCATGTCAAGAACTAACTGAATCTGAAATTCGTCATCGGAGCGAGTATCTCGCGGCGTAAGCTTTGAATGGATGTCGATCTTTTCGGAGGTGTGTCTAATCGCTGAGCGTGCAGCAAATAAAAACAAAACTTTTTAAATGTATTCTTTTGGATTTGTTTATTAAGATTTGCTTAATTTTTAAAATTCTCTAAGATCGATATCCACTCAAAGCTAACGCGAGATACTCGCTCCGATGACGTCATCACAATACGCGCAGATCTCAAAGGAGAAGCTTCCACTCAGAGCGTGCCGATACGGAGGAAAAATGCCGATGTATGATGAAGCGGCGGAATTTGCCGAAGTACGAACTGAAACAAAATCGCTTGCGCAAAAATAAATATGGATTTAAGTTTAAAGAACATCGATGTATAAGGTCAAAAGAAATAAAAAAAGTAACATGATTTAAACACTGTGAGATTTCATCTCACATGCCCCCTCCCAAAAACACGGTAAAACAGCTTTTTTTTTCGGGTTAGGGGGTTCATCGGATCTTTATCTCTAGTGTCAAAACGAAGTTTCCTTAAGTTTTCGGGAATGGCCATCAGTTGTTGTATTTACTCAATTTTTGATCTTTTTTACCGGTACTACTAATATGCCAGAAGAGTGCCGCCCTTTTATGGTGCACCCTGAGGCGGCTGCCTCACCCCTGGCGCCGGCCCTGACTCGATGTTTTAACAATGTTCACAGAGAGCTTACGCCAAATCAATTTTATATGAATGCATTTACTTGATCTTAACAACTTTAAGGGAACACAGTTCCTTTTAAACTATATTTTTAAATTTTGAATAATACTGATGTAATATCTGTGGTGGCATATATTTAATAATAAAAAGCAAATTATAATTTTTAAAAAAAATTGTAGAATACCGTAATTTACTACAATTTATTATTATTATTTTTAAATAAACTTAAAAAAAATCTCTGCTACTTTTTTAAATATGGATATTCATGCTTCATTTTTTCTACATTCCTTTAGAATAGGGATGCACAACCTGTGGCCCTCGGGCCAAAAGTGGCCCGCAAAATTCGTCAATTTATAACCAGAAAAAATTGCAATTTTTGTCCATAGGTCGCAGAAAAATTTTTGTCAATTTGCGCATGAAAATATGAAAATTTCGCCAGCCATTTAAGAATCGCAAATTTTGTCGATCAAGCGTGGAAAAAATGCAAATTTCGTTGATCGGGCACGGAAAAATTGCGAATTTTGACGATGAGGCGCGAAAAAAAATCGCAAATTTCGTCGACCACGAAAGAATCGCGAGTTTTTGCGTCGATCAAGCTTCGAAAAATCGCGAATTTCGTTGGTCGGGCACGGAAAAATCGCCAATTTTGTTGATCGGGCACGGAAAATCGTCAATTTTGTTGATGATGAGAAGAAAAAAAAATTATTGATCGGCTGCGGAAAAATCGTGAGTTTCGTCAGTCGCGGGAAAAAAACCGCGAATTTCGTCAATTTGCCGCGGGAAAAAATTGCAAATTTCATCACTCAGTTAAGAATCGCAAATTTCAGTTTTCGGGTGCGGAAAAATCACAAATTTTGTCGATTGGGAGAGGAATAACCTCAAATTTTGTTGATCGGCTGCGGAAAAAATCGCGTGTTCGTCTGTTAATCGCGAGAAAAAATCGCGAATTCAATTTGCCGCCTAAAAAATTGCAAATTTCGTCAGAGACAGATAAAAATCGCGCATTTCGCTGATCGGGTGCGGAAAAATTGCAACTTTCGTCGATCAGGCTCGGAAAAATCCCAAAATCGTCGATCGGGCTCCGAAAAATTCCAAATTTCGTTGTTTCGGGCACGAAAAAGCTCGCGAATTTTGTCGATGATGCGTGGAAAAATCGTTAGTTTCGTCAGTTTATCACGAGAAAGAATCGCGAATTTTGTCAATTTGTCGCGGGAAAAAAATTGCAAATTTCGTCTATCAGTTAAGAATCGCGAATTTCGTTCATTGAGCGCGGAAAAATCGGGAATTTCGTCGATCAAGGGCGGAAAAATTACAAATATCGTCGGTCGGCCACAGAAAAAATGCGTGTTTTGTCGATCGGTGTATAAAAATCGCAAATTTTGTCGATAGGGCTCGGAAAAATCGCGAGTTTTGTCGATCGGCTAAGAAAAACCGCGGTTTTCGTTGGTAGGGCACGAAAAAAGGGTGAATTTTGTCGATCAGGCGCGGAAGGATCGAAAATTTCGTCTATCGAGGGCGGAAAATAGCGAATTTCGTCTATAGGCGCGGGAAAAATAGCGAATTTTGTCGATCGGGTGCGCAAAAACAGCGAATTTTGCAGATAAGGTGCGCAAAAATTTCGTCGATAAGGAACGGAAAATCTCAAATCCTGTAGATCCGACACTGAAAATATGCGAGTTCTGTCGATCAGGTGCGTAAAAATCGCAAAGTTTTTTGATAGGGCGCGAAAAAATCGCGAATTTTATTTATCGGGCATGGAGAAATCTCAAATGTCGTTGATTGGCCCCTTCTCTCCTCTTCGTTCATAAAGGTTACATTTTTTTTTTTTTTCGGCAGTAGCCACTTTCATACCTATGTTGTTTTTAGCACTTATAATAAAACAACATTTACTCTCCCAAATAAAGTCAAGTAATATTATCACTCCTTGAAAACAATCCTTGTTATATATATACAAACATAAACTGTTGATATATCCTTGCCAACTGAATTGGATATGTTGACTGGATAGGGAAACCTAGGTAAAACTCCCACTCTTCTGAAGCCATTTTTTTGCTGATTATAGACCACAGATCACTTTCCCGGAATAGAATTCTCTCCGTGTTACTGATGTGGCCCTCGACAACCCAGATATTTTTGAAAGTGGCCCTTCTCTGAAAAAGGTTGTGTACCCCTACTTTAGAATATACTATATAAAACTGTGCATGGGTTTTTAGATGTATGGGATGTTACATGTAATATGAATTTTTTTTCTCTCGTAAAAAATCAAGGAAATTCAAATAATTTAAAAATATTAAAAAAAGCTGTAAACTTAAATGTTAAATCCACACACTTAAATATTAAATATACACTAGTAAACAAGTAAAAAGTTTCAAACCTCTATCGGAATTAGGAAAAAAAACCTTAGCATTTATTGAACAAGCAAACAAGCAAATTAAGAAAATATGAACATGGAGAAAAATCAGTTTAACGTTTTCATTTGCCAAAATAACATGTTTTAGCTTCTAACTTGCGTGAAGTTCATGCACAGTTTTATCAAACACATAAATTAAAGTATATATAAGCACTTGCATATAATTTAATTACATATAATAAGTGAGGTAATGTTTTAAAATCATTAATCACCTAAAAATAAAAAATCAGAAAATTGTCTCATTCTCTCATTTGTAGTTATTTATATAAAATATTACTAGTAATATATATATATATATATATATATATAATAAATTTGAAATCACAAATATATGAAGAAATGGGTAAAGTTCTAAAGATAATTCAGAAATGAACATATGAAACCAGTATGTAAAATAAGAAACTATGAATGACTCACAGAATCATCAGAGGAGCTTGTGAGTTCATTCATAGAAGATGCGTTATTTCATCCAATTTTGTCGGCATTAAGCCTAAAATGACAAAATTTAGCTCCTTATAACGCAAACATTACAGAAAATAGATAATAAAAAGCTAAGAGATCCAAAGAAAGATACACCTCATACAGGATATTAAAAATATTAGAGCACAATACCTGAATGACATACTAAGAGTCAAAACAACTGCATATCAGCATGGAAAACAATGTTAAGACTATTTTAACATGTGATCTACAGTTGAGCATCTGAGTGAAACCCATAACTGTGCTGCTATCTGGTGTGAGAAATGAAAAATTTAAATTGGAACTGAATTAATAACAATAATGTTTAGAGTTGCCATCTTAACCCCCCCCCCCAAAAAAAAAAAAAATAAATAAATAAATAAAATAAAATGAATGAAAATGATTGAAGAAATGAAGAAAAGACTTAGATTAACTTTTAGTTAAACTAGAATGAAAAAATAGGAATAAACTTAATAAGTACTGAGTGAATAGAAAATAAAATAAAGAAAAGGAATAAATTAATACAAATAAAGAATTATATAAAAATAAATAAAAGGGCAATTGATTAAATTAACGTTTTAAAGACAAAAAATTGTAATATAAAAAAATGAGAATATAAATAACATTTAAAAAGATGAGGAATATTTGAGATAGTAAAATTTAGCCTTGTATTATGTAAATAAATTTAAAAAGCAATGAGGAATATTGAAATAGAAAAATATATCCTGAAATGATGATGCAATATGTGAAAATTTATTATGTTAAATGCATGATACCGCGTATTTTTTTATATTATTATTACGTGTCTATACAATATATAAGCATATATACATACACTTATACACGCTCACACACATAAAAACATATAAAGTTTTAAACTTTTTTTAGCATTCCCGACCTCAACCCTCCATAATGGTATTTTTATTTTTTATGTATTTAGTGTATAATGTATGGAAAAACATACATATACACCAAACTTTATATATATATATATATATATATTGAAAAATCCAAATTCACATAATTTATTACACGATAAAACATCTAACTAACTGTAACTAAAACAATAATTAACAAAACCAAGAGTAACTAAGAAAAAACTAAACATGAAGACAAGTGGTCAAGGCTTATGACTTGTACTGCGGGGTTAAACATGTTTTACGTGCACAACATTCCCCCTCACTTGCCGAGACCAAACAAATAGAAATTGAAAGAAATGAAGACCACAAACTAACCCGAAAGCCGTCAAATGAAGTCTGTGAATATCCTCACCGCAAAGCTATTTTCGATAGGAATCACGTATCGATAAATCACCATCATCGAACAATTCCAATATTTTATTTCGATAGCTTTTTTTCTTGATAAAATTGAAAGTTAAATCATTCAGAAAATGTATTGGGTAATTTTGTTTACTGGCGTTTATGTAAAGGTTATAAATTTCACCAACCAATTTATCAACATTTGAACACAAATTTGCAATACGATTTAAACCATATATATATCTATTTAAAAGATTGCTAAAACATTTAGCTACCTAGGTGTATATAAATATATATAAGATACCAATTAAGGAATAAATAATTCAAAATGAATTGCATTCAAAATGATAAGATATAATAAAAAACATCATAAAAAGCTTACATTCATAATTACATGCGCAAATGCAGCATAATAATTTGAATGCTAATATATAACCATTAATTAAACATTACCGACCATCATCAAAAACCGCATCACTGTGAATGACTGACAACAAAAATGGATGCCACAAACCTATAATATAGAACTGCATGTATAAAATAAAGCACCCTATACCCAATTACAAGAATTAATAAGGAAGAACAAAAAACAAAGAACATGGATTCCGAAAAAATTGAAAAGCTTATATATTGAATTACGTTTCCAAGAGTACAGAATTCAATGATATAAGCAAATCGGTTGTTTTCTGTGAGAAAAAAGCTTAAAGCTAAAAAAAAATTTTCTCCTGTACTCGAACAACCAATAGATCCAAAAGAATAGTCTCAAGATGAAAACAGAACATTATCAAATGGCATGAAATGGAAAAAACACTACAACCCATTAAATATTTAATTTATAGCAATAGAAATCTTACACAACTTACCGAATAAATTCCCAGTAGATTTTCAAAATAGATTCCCGCACATGGAATCCATAAGCATGATAAGATTAAGCATAGGCGTAGCGTCGGGGGGGCACGGGGGGGGGGGGCACGTGCCCCCTCAACCTTCTGTACCCCGGGCGCCAGAACAGAAAGCTTAGGGGGCGCCAAATGAAGATTTTTTTGTCTTTACATACAAAAATGTATAATGTATATGTATATATACGAATTCGCATAAAAATGTCTCAAAGCCAGAAAATCCAAAAGGAAAACTGAACCAAATGCATTAAAATTTACAAATATATAAAAAGATTCATCTATAACAGAAGACTGCAAATGAATTAGAAAAAAGAGCTGTTCTCCAAATGTACCATGTTTACGCCTTCTATCACTTAAATCCCTTCCTGTGTCAGGAGAATCACTAACATTTTCCAAGGTCAGTCTCTACCCTATCTTCTGTGTGAAACTGACCCTCATCGATAATTGCCAAACGTCAACCGATTTCCCTGAAAGGGGGACTGCAGAGGGGGCCCCGGGCCCCAGAACAAAAAGTGAAGGGGGCGCCAAATGAAGATTTTGTTTGGCTCTGAGTTTTCTGATGAAAACATTCCATGAAGGCTGCTCTAATTTTTTTTTAAATCTCTCTCCCTGAGCAGCATTGAACTTTTTTTTCCCGCCTTGCTATGGGCAAGGTCGAGCGACTGTCCGGGACAAAAAAAAAACAAAAAAAAACGAGAGAATGAGTCAGGACCGAAACTAGGGGGGGGGGGGCGTAAGCCCTGGGCGCCAGATGAAAATTTGGTTTGTCGTTTTATGCAATATATAAATGTGCGTGTGAAATTTGTGTAAAAAATATTTTGTAGCCGAAAAACCAAAAAGAAAAGCTGAGTAAACTGCATTAAAATTGTCAAATAGATAAAAAGATTCTCCTGCAATATACAATGAACATGAATACAACAGAAAATGAATAACCTCATTCTTTTTTTTTATATAATTACTGTTTTACATGCATATCACCATATCTGAACTTAGAGATGGTGAGGTCAGGTGACTGGTTGGGACAATAAAAACCAAGCTGTCGAAAATTCACAAAATAAAAAGTAAAAACTTAATAATTTTGTTGTTGTTTTGAGTCACACATAAATTTGAAAATTAGCATTACGTTCAGGAAAGTATCTAGACATATCAATCTATAAATAAGAAGAGTGGTATAAGTGATAATTCCACAAAACTGGTGTAAATAGTACAGGAAGATATTTTACAACACTAAAATTCATTTTCATGCCTACAGTAAATCGTAGTTTTTATAGTTCATGAAACGATGTGAATCATATCACTGTAACATTAAAGTGCCTCAAATGTAATAATTTGTAATGCTACAACAAGTAAAATCTGGAAAAATGAAATGTGTCTGTAATGGAATCTTGTCTTAAATGAAAAAAACTACCCGGTTCCAACAGAAAGTATTCCAACACTTATACCTGCTAAAACGAAAACCTGTATAAAGCGGAATTATTTCCCATTCCTTTTGATTTTTTTCCAGGTTTTAGTGAATAAATATTTGACAAAGCTGGTTATATATTTCAGTATTACGTATTTTATTGTTACGTATTTTACTGTTACGCATTTAAAATTTTAAAATAAATCCACTAATAGAAACTTTCTTAAATTTCTCTTTGTAAATTTACTTTGCGGAGAAAGGGAGAGGGGCGCCAAAATCCATGTTTGCCCCGGGCGATATTATATCTAGTTTCGGCCCTGGAAGAGTGCACAAAGTAAAATGCTTTAGTAAAACCATTTAAAAGAAGAAATATATATATAGCATTTGCAGTGGTACAGTAAAAAATCTCGCACAGGGCGCCATGGCTAATAAAACCGTCCCTGCCTTTATCCCTCAAAATGATTTTTCTCTTCTTTTTGCCATTTCTAGGCGTTTTGCCACCTTAGGCGGAAATTGAAAAATGCCGCTCTGTTCCTTTTGGTGCAATTATTTTTTGCATTACTTTTGGGGCAATTGTTTTTTGCAACCAACTAGATCCAGTCTTAGAGAGACGAGGCGAGCTTGGGCGACTGACTGCCCGTGATAAACAAAAAAGGGCGCCACCGCAGCCGCCCTGCTTTTACCTTACCAAATTGCATTTCTCGTCCTTTTGCCATTTCTAGGTAGGTGACAACTGAAAAATGTCGCCCATGTCTTTCACTAAAATTACATTTTTATATCCAGATCCGGCCTCAAAGGGCGCGAGGTCGGGCAACTGTCAACGGCTAAAGACTAAGGGTTGAAATATATGCAAGATAGAGTAGTAACTCATTTTTTAAATGTTTTTTAAAGAATATAGCCCGGACCGAAACTAGGGAGGTGCAGAAAGGGCATGTGTCCCAGGTGCCAGAACAAAGGCGAAAGGGCGCTAAATGGACATTTGGGTTGTCGTTTCATACAAAAATTATATATATATATGAAATATAAAGAAACTCGCAAGCTAATGTTAAACCTATGGGAGCGTTCTTTTCAAATTTCTCTCTTGCATTTTAATATTTTAAAAGGATTTTTTTTTCCTTAGGATAGTTTAGATTGATCTTTAGCATTGCTATACTTTTCTTTACGAGCGAGACAATTTAAAAAGAACGCTCCCATACGTTTAGCATTAGTGATCCAGTTTCTTCGCATAACTAGTGTAGGCTCTTAACCCTTTGAGGGGCGGTGGGATATATTATATCCCACCTACGATTAATGAAGATTTGTACCAGAAAAATTTTATTAAATTTTACTTTTCTAATTTTGGTAGAAAAAATTCATAAAATTGCTTTTCCTTATTTTGCAATAAATTTTTTGAAAGATTCAGGTGCGAATTCGATGTTACAGTAACGCAATTACTTGCCTCTCAAAGGGTTAACGCTCAGGCTAATGTTAATCCTATGGGAGCGTTGTTTACATAGTTTCTGCTCTAATTTTTATTATTAAATGATTTTTATTTTTTATAATTGTTATTTATTTATTTATTTTATTATTATTATTATTATTTTGCATAGGGTACCTGAGATCGATAACTTTTTTGTGCGTGAGGAGAAGGGGAGGGGTAGGGGGGCGGACAAAATCCATGTTTTATCCCGGACGCAAAAAAGGCTAGTTGCGGCCTTGAACGTATGATTGATATAAGATGTACTCAGGACCATCGCGTTTTAGACGTTTTGTTGGTGGGGGAGAGGATCTTAAATTGTTAAGTCAAATTTCAGTATTTGCCAACTCACTGAGAAGTAAAAATAAATAGTTCTCGACATTTGCCAACCAGTTTTATAATGTTACCAAGTTACCACATTTAGAAAATGTAATATATCTCTTATTTGTAAAAAGCTTAATAATATTCCCAATTATATTTGTAACTTTTGTCAAACCTATCAGAAATAGAAAGTGTTTTGTAGTTTTTTATTAAATTTTTAAACAAATTTTCCAATTAAGTTTGTAAATTTGTCAAGTGTAACAGCATTCGCAAACGTTTGGAGAGGGGCTCCCCCCTTCCCCCCCCCTTTACGAGGTCCCTGGTTGTACTTATTGTGCAAATTATTAAAAACATTCATAAGTCACTGTTTTAAAAGGATATGTGATTGTGTATAATACATGGGATTTGCAGATAAATTAATGTGAAATTTATATTCACATATTTTAGGACTGTGATTTATTGAGACTTTTACAACGACGATAAATGGCAATGATTTTCAATTTTTTTCTTTTTTTTTTAAAGATGCAATCAAATTTAAACCTCTTTAGTATGTAGCATTTCACCCACTCTCTCTTCCCCCCAAAACAAAAACGCTTTAGTTCTCAACCATCAATTTGGTGCTGGCCAGTCATTGATATTTGGTCAGTAGTTGTAAATTGATCGGTAGTAGAAAAATTTTTCCTAACTGCAAAGCTATATACTATTTCTTATATTTCCAGTCACCCTCGTAGTTTAATTGCAGTGAGTAACATGGTCACACAAAGAACTTCTTTGACCTCTGAACTCGTGTTTCCCTCTTGTGCAAAGTAGATAGTAGGAGCGTCTCTACCTAACCCCCCCCCCCCCTCCCACACACACACGCACACGCTCCTATACACACTTGGTTTGGTCTATTCTGGTCATTTGTGAGAATCTGCTTGTAGATAAATGTTGTTATTATTTTTTTAACTGATCAGGAATGAATGACCCACGCAAAAACAAGCGCGATAAAAAAGTAGGAAATTTTTATAGAAAACTCAATAAAAAGAGATGTCACGGAGTACGCCATGCTGGTTTTAAATTCATGCAAGTCTGGCTTCAGAAGGACGAAAATGGAACAGAAGGTAAGAATATACAGAATTGTTTGTTTTAGTAAATTAATACGTTTTCAGAAAAAAACAAAAATCCCCACTCAAAAATGTGATTATTTTTGACACATTCATAAACTCATTTCTATTCCTATTTGCCTGAAAATTACAGCATTCTCCCTTTTCCTAACATTTTTCCTATTTCGAAGCAGCTTGATTTAAAGTGGATTACTAAATGGATCCGTCTTGTAATTGTCAGCCTTCGAATTCGGAAATCAAAAGTCCAACTTTGATGTTATTTTATTAAAAAAATCGGGGTTTTTAAGAAAAAAAGAGTTTATTCTATTTCATAAAAACATCTCAATTGCAGGGCTGCCACTGCCGAATGACACTGAAAATAGTAGCTTTAGTAGCCTCCAACGGAAAAAATAGTAGCATTTGTTCGAAAATAGTAGCCAAAATAGTCTTATACCCATCACTTTAAAAAGAGGGAAGAAAAAATGCATCCATAACAAATGAAATTACTTTATGAATGTTCACATCTTATTTCACAGTTTATCAATCAATCACTGAAATTACTCAAATCACTGAATAAAGAATGGAGTGATTTCTTCAAATGAGAAAGCAAGTTATCCTGAAAATAAGGCCCTAATGTTTCAGTTATGAAGTAAGTAAGCTTGGTTCTTCAACAATAAAAATTATGTACAGCACCAGGAAACATAGCAGTAAAAACTTCTTGCAGATTATCCCCGATACTATTTTCCATCAGGTCTTTCATTTCAAGAGTTTCTTGGAGAGAAGGAAGAAAAGTTTTATTTGAGGGGCAGGGTTAGAAATAACGTGTGGGATATCGCAAATCCCATACAAAAAAGAAAAATCCTGCATAATAAAAAAATTCGTTTGGATGGAATCTTCTAAATTTACTTCTTGCACAGGCATATGATTCAGAAGCGATTTTTTTTTTTTTTTTTTTTTTTTTTTTTTTTTTTCGTGAAAGCCACGATTTTCGTTTCTTCGGGAATTCCGCAAAATCAGTTCATCAAACAGTCGCGAATTTTTCCAATCGGTAGCGAAAAACATCGCAGATATCAACAAAAAAAAGTTTTCCATCGGTCGCATAAAAACTTGTAAATTTCGCTTAAGGATTAGGGAAGAAAATCGAAAAATTTTGTCAAAATGTCGTGGACAGAAAAAAAATACCCGTGAATTTCATCAAAAATTGAGCAAAAAATCAAGAACTTCCTCACTCGGTCGACAAAAGAAAAGACGAATTTCGACAAACAATCGTGGAAAAGAATCGCGAATTTAGTCAAAAAATCTCTGAAACAAATACTGAATATCAATTTCGTCAATCGGTCGTAGAAAATTCCACGAAATTTAACAAAGCATAGTATGTAAAGGAATTCGTGAATTCCATGAACGATTGGCGGGAAAAAAAAAAATGAATTTTGGTAATTCATCGGGGAAAAAATCGCAAATCTCCTCAAAGGACCATGGAAAAATATCTTGAATTTTATCAAAGGTTGCGAAAACAAATGGCGATTTTCGTCATTAGGTCACGGAAAAATCATCGCAAATTTCCTCAAAAGAATGCACAAAATATTACGAATTTCGTCTAACGATCAAGAAAAAAAAATTGCAAATTTCGCCAAATGGTTGCGGACAAAAAGACGGCAGGGGTAATTCTGAGTAAAAAAAAAATCAAATTCGCAGTAAATTTTCTGAAAGGTTACGGCAGAGGAGGGTAAGAAGGAAATTTTCCTCCCGGCACCAATTATGCGTTCTTTCCGAGGTCCTTTGGCAAAATTCGCGTTTTCTTCGCGATCCTTTGGTGAAATTCGCGTTTTTCCGAGATTAACGGAATTCGCGTTTTTCCGCAATCCTTTGATGAAATTTGCGTTTTTTGCGATCCCTAGACGAAGTTTGCGTTTTTTCGCTATTCCTTGAAGAAATTAGCGTTTTTTCCGCGATTCTTTTGCGAAATTCGTTTCTTCTGCGATCTTTTGAAGAAATTGGCCATCAACCTGTCGTGGAAAAAATATATATCGCGAATTTTGACAAATGGTGGCGGAAAAAGAAAATGGCAGAAAAATTCGATGATTTTGCCAAAGGATCGCGGAAAAAAAATCGTGAGTTCCGTGAAACGATCGCGGAAACAAAAACGCAAAATTTGGCAAAGGATCACGGGGAAAAAAATGCGAGTTCCATGAAACAATCGCCCCCCCCAAAAATCGGGAAATTTGCAATAGCTCATAGGAAAAATTGCGAAATCTCCTTCAAAGATCGTAGCAAAAGATGGCTAAAAGAAATAACTATTTTCATCAATCGCGGGGAAAATCGCCCCCTAATTGGAGAAAAATTCGCGAATTTTGCAATTCGTCTCGGAAAAAATTGCAAATCTCCTCAAACAACCGTAAAAAAATATCTTGAAATTTACCAAAGGTCGCGGAAACAAATGGCGATTTTCGTCAGTCGGTCGCAGAAAAATCATCGCAAATTTCGTCAAAAGAATGAACAAAAAGTTGCGAATTTCGTCTAACGATCACAAGAAAAAAATCGCAAATTTTGTCTAATGGTAGCGGACAAAAAAAAAAAACGCAAATTTGTTTTTTTTTTTTTAATTGAGAATTTAACCAAATGATCGCGTAAAAAATCACGAATTTTGTAAGTCGGTCGTGAAAAGAAAATCACGAATTTTGACAAACGATCTGGAAAAGAATCGAGAATTTCGTCGAAAGATCTCTGAAACAAATAGTAACTACCATCAATCGGTCGCGGAAAATATATATTGCAAATTTGGACAAGTGGTGGAAAATAAATAAATAAATTTCGTCAATCTGTCGTAGAAAAAATTGCAAAATTTGGCAAAGGATAGCAGAAAAAATCGCGAAATCTCCTTCAACCATAGTATAAAAAGATCTCAGAAAGAAAGAGGTATTTTCGTCAATCGATTGCGGGAAAAATCGTGAATTTTGGAATTCGTCGCGGAAAAAATCGTGAAACTCCTCAAATAACCGTTGGAAAAGTGCGTTTGGGAAGATGACTTTAGAAGCGCTTTGAAGGAAAAGATCGAATATTTTCAGTAAAAATAGTCGTTTAAATCCGAAAAAAAAAATCACCTGTTTTCTTGAAATAGTCGCTTTTTAATGGTTTCCGGCCTAAAATAGTCTGCATAGCCGGCGGATGCTTAAAATAGTCGCTTTCAGTAGGATTTTAGTAGCAAGTGCAGCCCTGCAATTGTATGTTAAGAAAAATCAGAATTTTATGAGAAATTGAGTCGGGCCGGACCGGGCCTGATTTAATTGATTTTCCACGGGCCGGGCTTGTTTTTACTGATTTTTGTACGAGCCGGGCCTGACCATAAGCTGTGAAAATATAAACGGGCCGGGTTCGGGTGGAAGTTTTAATTTTTACTCCGAGCTGGTCGTCTGATCTTTGAAATTGCGGTCCGCGCAGACCCCTAGTGTGCCTTCCCAGGACCTTGCAAAGAGGATGCTAAAGGAGCGGTCGGTCGCCCTGGGCGCAAAATTTATACTGCGAACCACGGTTTTATTCATTTTTTGGCCGCCGATCATTTTCCGGGGAATTTCTTTTTCTCTCTTGATCATTTTTTTTCCTGTCGCAAAACATCATGAACTCTCTAACAAATAAGTGCAATTTTCCCTTATGTTGTTTAGTTGTTTTGAATTTCTAAATTAAAATTAAACCTTTTAAAGTTCCAAAATAAACGCGAATTATTTATTCAATAGAATTTATTAATGTTTCTGCACTTTATCAATTTTATTACACCCATCACAAAGAGAAAGTTTTTTTTGGGGGGAGGGGGGAAGCGTAAATTGAAAATTCACTCGGGGCGCAGTTTCACGGCCTTGGTGCCCCCCCAAAATTTCTGGTCACGCTACGCCTATGAGATTAGGGTGAATAAAACAGTTAACACAGAAATTAAAACCTATGGATTCAGTTAATTCATTTTGAAATACCGTGATAAATACAATTAATATAATATAAATATAAAATAATTACATTATTTAAAATACCTAAAAAACATTTTAAATTGTTCAATTTCAATTTTACAATATTGGCAATATACAGCGTTAAATACCACCTGGCGTAAAAAATTAAAATTATAACTTTAACACTAGAACGCCCGGAAGGAGTCCATTCGACTCCGACCACATGATTAACTGTCCATTGGAGCCAGAATTTTTTTCATAAAATAAATTAAATTTAAGCGACGCATAATTATGTTAAATAAATCAGTTAAATAATTTTATATAAAAATTCTGGAGTGAAATATTTTTATGAAACTTGAGCAAAATTTCCGGGCATTCTAGTGTTAATAGAAGCTTCAAAAAGACAAAATTTTTTTGGTGCTGCCATCTATTATTTTATTTTAAAACTATTATTATTATTCAAATGTCACAAAAAGAAGAACCTAATAAAAGCTAAAGAAATAAAAACACATCAACTGCATTATTACACAAATCCTATTATAAAATTATTCAAAAAAATTATTTAAAAAAATTAAATTAATTAAATGTTAATAAAATGCTTTCAATATATTCTATTACCAAACCCATTTAATCTACACTGAGAAATTAAAGAAAAAAAATTAACATTGATAATATATAGAATATAGCTATATGCTATAAAATAAAATAAATTTTATATAATAATAATATAAAAAACCTTAATAATTACCATTACATATAAAAAATCAACAGGAAAGAAAATAAATAAATAAATAAATAAATAATGGATGTTTATAGAAGATTGTCAGATTCTAAAATTCCCAATAAACCTAAAGATCACAAATATAGCGTGTGAATTATCTTCATATTAGCCATAAAAAAGCTTAAAAAATGATTGTGACATTCAAACAAATTAAACTGATATTTAATCATGGAATACAAAGTTGAAAATAAAACAATATTCAAAAGTATAGAGGAATAATAATAAAAACTATTTACCCAATTTTAATACATACAGTATAACATTAGTTATATCAAATAAACTTATATGCATAATAATCACTAAAAAGATGGTATACTATTATTAATTAATATGATATTGTCCTGAGTAGACTAAATTTTAAAACAAGTTAATATTTAATTTGATTAAATAAGTTAAATTTAATATGAATTGAAATAAAAAGAAAAGTCACCAATTACATATAAAACATCAAATCAACATTCATATAAAATACGTATTAGAAATGTAGTTATAATACTAAAGCCCCATCATTTTATTATTATTATTTTTTTTAATAAATTAACCATTGCGTATTATCCAGACAACACCACCCTCCTCCGTACCCTAACATCTACCCACCCAAGTGATTATTATGCATATAAGTTTATTTGATATAACTAATGTTATACTGTATGTTTTAAAATTGGGTAAATAGTTTTTATTATTATTCCTCTATACTTTTTAATATTGTTTTATTTTCAACTTTGCATTCCATGATTAAATATCAGTTTAATTTGTTTGAATGTCACAATCATTTTTTTAAGCTTTTTTATGGCTAATATGAAGATAATTCACACGCTATATTTGTAATATTTAGGATTATTGGGAATTTTAGAATCTGACAATCTTCTATAAACATCCATTATTTATTTATTTATTTTCTTTCCTGTTCATTTTTATATGTAATGGTAATTATTAAGGTTTTTTATATTATTATTATATATAATTTAATTTATTTTATAGCATATAGTTATATTCTATATATTATCAATGTTAATTTTTTTTCTTTAATTTCTCAGTGCAGATTGAATGGGTTTGGTAATAGAATATATTGAAAGCATTTTATTAACATTTAATTTATTTAATTTTTTTAAATAATTTTTTTGAATAATTTTATAATAGGATTTGTGTAATAATGCAGTTGATGTGTTTTTATTTCTTTAGCTTTTATTGGGTTCTTCTTTTTGTGACATTTGAATAATAATAATAGTTTTAAAATAAAATAATAGATGGCAGCACCAAAAAATTTTTGTCTTTTTAAAGCTTCTATTAAAGTTATAATTTTAATTTTTTACGCCAGGTGGTATTTAACGCTGTATATTGGCAATATTGTAAAATTGAAAGTAAACAATTTAAAATTGTTTTTTAGGTATTTTAAATAATGTAATTATTTTATATTTATATTATATTAATTGTATTTATCACGGTATTTCAAAATGAATTAACTGAATCCATAGGTTTTAATTTCTGTGTTAACTGTTTTATTCACCTTAATCTTACCATGCTTATGGATTCCATGTGCGGCAATCTATTTTGAAAATCTACTGGGAATTTATTCGGTAAGTTGTGTAAGATTTCTATTGCTATAAATTAAATATTTAATGGGTTGTAGTGTTTTTCCATTTCATGCCATTTGATAATGTTCTGTTTTCATCTTGAGACTATTCTTTTGGATCTATTGGTTGTTCGAGTACAGGAGAAAATTTTTTTTTAGCTTTAAGCTTTTTTCTCACAGAAAACAACCGATTTGCTTATATCATTGAATTCTGTACTATTGAAAACGTAATTCAATATATAAGTTTTTCAATTTTTTTGGAATCCATATTCTTTGTTTTTTGTTCTTCCTTATTAATTCTTGTAATTTGGTATAGGGTGCTTTATTTTATACATGCAGTTCTATATTATAGGTTTGTGGCATCCATTTTTGTTGTCAGTCATTCACAGTGATGCGGTTTTTGATGATGGTCGGTAATGTTTAATTAATGGTTATATATATATATATATATATATATATATACATACATATAATTTTTTGTGTGTATGATTTTTATCATTTTTTTCAGCAATCCACATCCCACCCTCCATAATAATGTTTTCGATTTTTTAGTTTTTTTTTAACATATTAAATGCCTATACTGGTAAGAAGTAGAAAAAAAATGAATATTAAGATTTGAGCCATGCAGATATAAAAGAGATGAAATAATTATAAGACAATGCTAATTGCTTTAATTTAAAAATGTTAGGCTGTAAGAATTGGGAGGAGCATAAACGTGTGATACGAAGACTATGATTAAGCAGAATATTTCTATATACTGAAATATGCAAGCAGGAATTAAAGTTCGTAAAATTAATTACATTAAAGGAAAATTCATTGCGTTTATCATAAATGTTGAATGTTAGGGTGTTATTAGCATAGGCGTAGCGTGACCAGAAATTTTTGGGGGGCACCAAGTAAAAACGGCGCCCGGAGCGAATTTTCAATCTTGCGCCCCCCCCCCCCCCCCCACCACCAAAAAAAAAAAAATCTCTCTCTTTTTGATGGATGTAATAAAATTGATAAAGTGCAGAAACATAAATAAATTCCATCAAATAAATATTTCGTGTTTATTTTGGAACTTTAAAAGGTTTATTTTTAATTTAGAAATTCTGCACAACTAAATAACATAAAAGAAAATTGTACTTATTTGTTAAAGAGTTCATGATGTTTTGCATGTTTACAGGGAAAAAAATAATCAAGAGAGAAAAAGAAATTTCACCGGAAAATGATAAGCGGCCAAAAAATTAATAAACAAATAAAACGGTGGTTCGTAGCATAAATTTCGCGCCCGGGGCGACCTCTCCTTTAGCTCCTCTTTTCACGCCCCTGGGAGTCACGCCCCTAGAGGTCTGCACGGACCGCAATTTCCAGACCCGAGCCCAGCCCGGTGAGAAAATTAAAAGTTCCACCCGAGCCCGGCCCGTTCATATTTTCACAGTTTACGACCAGGCCCGGCTCGTACAAAAATCAGTCAAAACAAGCCTGGCCCGTTAAATATCAATTAAATCAGGCCCGGTTCTGCTCGACTCAATTTCTCAAAAAATTCTGATTTTTCTTAACATACAATTGCAGGGCTGCTACTTACTACTAAAATGCTACAAAAAGCGACTATTTTCAGCATCCGGCGGCTATGGCGACTATTTTAGGTCGAAAATCATTAAAAAGCGACTATTTCATGAAAACCAGCTACTTTTTTCTCATTTCAGCGACTATTTTTACTGAAAATACTCAATCTTTTTCTTCAAAGTGCCTGCAAAGTCAACATCCCAAAAGCACTTTTCCAACGGTTGTGTGAGGAGATTCGCGATTTTTTCCTCAATCAATCGACGAAAATAGTTATTTCTTTTTGCTATCTTTTGCTACGATCTTTGAAGGAGATTTCGCAGTTTTTCCTATGACCTATTGCAAATTTCCCGATTTTTTGGGGGCGATCGTTTCACGGAACTCAATTTTTTTCCCCCGTGATACTTTGCCAAATTCCGCGTCTTTGTTTCTAGCGATCGTTTTACGGAACTCACGATTTTTTTCCCGCGATCATTTGCCAAAATTCGCGAACTTTTCTGCGACAGATTGGGGAAATTTCTTTTTTCCGCCACCATTTGTCGAAATTCGCGATATGTATTTTTTCACGACCGATTGATGGCATTCGCTGTTTGTTTCAGATATCATTTTACGAAATTCGCTATTCTTTTCTACGATAGTTTGTCGAAATTCGTGATTTTCTTTTCAAAACCGACTTACGAAATTCTTGATTATTCGCGCAAAATCATTTGTTTAAATTCTCGATTTTTTACGCGATTATTTGACCAAATTCGCGTCTTTTCAAGGGTGATTCTATTCCGAATTTTCCGAAAATTTAAGGCATTCGGTTCCGAAAATTTAAAAAAATCGGTTATTAGTCCGAAAATTTGGTCATAAAAACTATCGCGAATTTCGGCAAATGGTAGCCGAAAATTCAATTACGACAATCGTTCACAGAAAAAATCGCCAAATTTCTTCAAAGGATCGCAGAAGAAAAAAGCTAATTTCGCCAAAGAATATCGGAAAAAACGCGACTTACGAAAAAACGCAAACTTCGTTAAGGGATCGGGAAAAAAATACAAAATTCCCCAAGGGATCGCGAAAAACACAAATTTCATCAAAAGATCGCAGAAAAACACGAATTTCGTCAAAGGATTGCAATAAAAAAACACAAATTTCGTCGAAGGATCACGGAAAAACGTAAATTTTGCTTAAAAGATCGCGGAAAAACGCGAATTTCGGCAAAGGATCGCGGTAAAAACGCGAATTTCGCTAAAGGACCGCCGAAAAAACGCATAATTGGTAACGGGAGGAGATTCCCCCACCCCACATCCTTTTTCTCCTCTGCTGTAACCTTTCGGAAAATTTGCTGTGAATTACAGAATATTTTTTTTTTCTCAGACCCCTGCTGTTTTTTTGCCCGCGACAATTTGAGGAAATTTTCAATTTTTTTCTCTTGATCGTTAGACAAAATTCGTAGTATTTTGTGCATTATTTTGACGAAATTTGCGACGATTTTTCGGTGACAGATTGACGAAAGTCGCCATTTGTTTCCGCAACCTTTGATAAAATTCAAGATATTTTTCCACGGTCCTTTGAGAAGATCCACGATTTTTTTTTGTCGAGAATTACCAAAATTCGCATTTTTTTTTCTGCCGATCGTTTCATGCAGTTCACGATTTACTTTACACGATCCTTTGCCAAATTTCGTGAATTTTTCTACGGCCGATTGATGAAAATGATATTCGGTATTTGTTTCAGAGATCTTTTGACGAAATTCGCGATATTTTTTGCGAGACTATTTGACCAAATTCGCGGGTTTTTTTTTTCCTTGTCCGCGACAGTTTGACAAAATTTTCGATTTTCGTTCCGTAATGGTTAGGCGAAATTTACAAGTTTTTTTTTTCGAGACCGATGGAAAACTATTTTTCTGCGACCAATTGTTGATATCTGCAAAATCCCATGTATAATACACAATTACATATCTTTTAAAACAGTGACTAATGAATATTTTTAATATATTGCACAATAAGCACACCCTTAATATCAATCGTACGGGCAGGGCCGAAACTACCCTTTTTATGCGCCCAGGGAAAACATGGATTTTTGCGCCTTACCCCCCCTCCCCCCCACACACACATCTCCTCATGCACAATAAAAGTTATTGACTTCAGGTACCCTATGCAAAGAATTAAAAAAAAATAATAAAAATCATTTAACAGTTAAAATTAGAATAAGAAATATGTAAACAACTTTCCCATAGAATTAACATTAGCTTGAGCGTTAAGAGCCTACACTAATCACGCGAAAAAAATGGAACGCTAATACTAAACGTATGGGAATGTTCTTTTTAAATTTTTTCGCTTGCATATCAATAGTTTTAAATGATTTTTTTAGCTTATAAAAGCTGAGGTTGAATTCTAACCGGGTTAGTGTTCACATTTCCGATTTTGGTTGCAGATATTTTTTATAAAATTACTTTCACTTCCAGTACAGGTTTCGAAACTTAAAAGTATAGCAACACTAAAGATGAATCTAAACTATCCTAGGAAAATAAAGCATTGTAAAATATTAAAATGCAAGAGAGAAATTTGAAAAGAACGCTCCAATAAGTTTAACATTAGCTTGCGAGTTTCTTTGTATTTCGTATATATATATACAATTTTGTATGAAACGACAAACAAAATCTTCATTTAGCGCCCCCTTCGCCTTTATTCTGATGCTTGGGGCACATACCCCTTCTCTACCCCCTAGTTTTGACCCGGGCTATATTCTTAAAAAACCATTAAAAAAGCGGGTTACTGTTCTATCGTGCATATATTTCAACCCTTAGTTTTTAGTCATTGACAGTTGCCCGACCTCGCGTCCTTTCAGGCCGGATCTGGGTGTAAAAAAAAGTAATTTTAGTAAACGGCATGGGCGGCAGCATTTTTCAGTTGTCACCTACCTAGGAATGGCAAAAGGATGAGAAATGTAATTTGGGAAGGTAAAAGCAGGGGCGGCTGCGGCTTTTACTCATGGCGCCCTGGGTGAGAGGTTTTTTTTTAAATCACAGGCAGTTGTCCAAGCTCGCCTCCTTTCTTTAAGACTGGATCTGGTTGGTTGCAAAAAAAAAAAAAAAAAAAAAAAAAAAACAATTGCCCCAAAAGTAATGCAAAAAATAATTGCACCAAAAGGAACAGAGCGGCATTTTTCTACTTCCGCCTGGGTTGGCAAAACGCGTCGAAATGACAAAAAGAAGAGAAAAAATCATTTTGGGGGATAAAGGCATAGGCGGCTTCATTAGCCATGGCGCCCTGTGGGAGATTTTTTACTGTACCACTGTAAATGCTATACTCATTTTTTTTCTTTTAAAGGGTTTTACTAAAGCATTTTGCTTTGTGCACCCCTTCCAGGTCCGAAACTAGCTATATTTTCACTCGGGGCAGACATGGATTTTGGCGCCCCTCTGCTTCCTCCGCAAAGTAAATTTACAAAAAGAAATTTACGAAAGTTTCTGTTAGCGGACTTAATTTAAAATGTGTAACAGTAAAATACGTAATCTTGAAATATATAACCAGCTTTGTCAAATATATTCATTAAAACCTGTAAAAAAAAAAAAAAAAAAAAAAATTGAAAGGAAGCTGAAATAATTCTGCTTTATACAGGTTTCCGTCTTAGCAGATATAACTGTTGGTATTCTTTCTGTCGAAACCATGTAGTTTTTTCATTTAAGACACGATTCCATTATAGACGCATTTCATTTTTCCAGATTTTACTGTTGTTGTAGCATTACAAATAATTACAATTGAGGCAATTTAATATTATAGTGATATGAGTCACATTGTTTTAGGATAAAAAATAACCAGGATTTACTGTAGGCATAAAACTGAATTCCAGTATTCTAAAATATCTTCCTGTACTATCTACACCAATTTCGTGGAATTATCACTTATACCACTCTTCTTATTTATAGATAGATATGTCAACATACTTTCCTCAACCTAATGCTAATTTTCAAATTTATGTGTGACTCAAAACAAGAATAAAAAAATTATTAAGTTTTTACTTTTTATTTTGTGAAATTTCGACCGCTTGGTTTTTATTGTCCCAGTCAGCCACCTGACCTCGCCTCCTCTAAGGCCAGATATGGTGATATGCATGTAAAAAAGCAATTATAAGAAAAATGATGGGGTTATTTGCTGTCTTGTATATTGTAGGCGAATCTTTTTATCTATCTGACAATTTTAATGCACTTTAGTCAGCTTTTCTTTTTCATTTTTCTGCTAGAAAAAATTTTTTTACACAAATTTCACACGAACATATATATAATGTATAAAACGGCAAACCAAATTTTCATCTGGCGCCACCTTCGCGTAGCGCACAGGGCACAAATTTCACACGAACATATATATAATGTATAAAATGGCAAACCAAATTTTCATCTGGCGCCACCTTCGCGTGGCACACAGGGCACAAATTTCACACGAACATATATATAATGTATAAAATGGCAAACCAAATTTTCATCTGGCGCACCCTTCGTGTGGCGCACAGGGCACAAATTTCACACGAACATATATATAATGTATAAAACGGCAAACCAAATTTTCATCTGGCGCCCCCTTCGCGTGGTGCACAGGGCACATGCCTCCCCCTTAATTTCAGCCTTCAATTAACGGCCTCCCGTTTGTTTTTATTGTCCCGGGTAACCACCTGACCTCGCCCATAGCAAGACGGGAAAAAAGAAAGCTCAACGCTGCTCAGGGAGAGAGATAAAAAAATTGAACATCCTTCATGGAATCTTTTCATCAGAACAGTCAGAGTCAAACAAAATCTTCATTTGGCGCCCCCTTCGCTTTTCGTTCTGGCGTCCGGGCACATGCCCCTCTGCACCCCCCTCCCCCAAGGAAATCGGTTGACGTTTGGCAATTATCGGTGAGGGACAGTTTCACACAGAAGAGATGAGTAGAGACTGACTTTGGAAAATGTTAGTGATTCTCCTGACAGATGAAGTGATTTAAATGATAGAAGATACATGGTGCATTTGAATTGGAGAAAGAAAATAGCCCAAGAGAACAGCTCTTTCTTCTAATTCATTTGCAGTCGTCTGTTATACATGAATCTTTTTATATATTTGTAAATTTTAATGCAAATGGTTCTTCAAAAAAAATTCTTTCAAAAATAATCTGCATTTGGCGCCCCCTACGCTTTCTGTTCTGGCGCCCGGGGTTCAGAAGGTTGGGGGGGCACATGCCCCCCCGTGCCCCCCCCCCCCCAACGCTACGCCTATGGTTATTAGGGAGAATATTAATTTTAACATCCATAAAATTGATACTAGAATTATTTGAAAAGGTAGTACTAAGTTCTAGATTAGAAGGGTACTTTACAGGAAGAGATATAGAATTATTATCTGTAACAGAAAGAATAATTACATCATCTATGTATCTGTAGAGCAATAAATTATTATTAATAAATTTACGTTCATAAAAGTAAAGATACAAATCAGATAACATGCTTGATGAAGCAACTCCTTGAGGTATGCCCTGTATTTGAATAAAAAAAGCATTGTCTTGGAAAATAAAATTATGAAATAGTAGAAAGTTAGTCAAAGATGTGAAGTAGTCAGTATCAATGTTATCAGGTAAATTTAATAAAGGAAAATATTCTATAAATAATGAATTGATAATAGAATGCAAGTCTTTTAGAATGATATTATTAAATAGGTCTTTGAAATCTAAAGTAATAATATTATTGACATTTGTTAATGGCTTTAGTTTATCCACCAATTCAAAACTGTTTTTAATGCAGTGAGTGTTGTCTGTTTTAACTGATAACTCATAAATTTGTGTAAGAATATTTAAAAAGAGTGTATTAGCACGAGTATTATATGTATTACATCCTACAGTGACAGTGCGGAATTTAAGAGGATTTTTGTGAAATTTTGGAATCATGACTACATAAGGATAATTGAGGTTGTTATTTTTAATGCCTAATAATTTGTGATAGCTTAATATATGATTATTATTTTCCTTTAAAGTAACATGATAAAGTTTGAAAATATTATTAGAAGTGACTGCTTTAGTTAAAAAGTGATGATAGTAATATTTGCATATGATAGCATAGTTGTTAGCAGCCTTATCTCATATGTAATAATGAAATTATTTTGAAGTTCTGCAATATGTGGTTTAAGGGTGGAGAAAGAAACTGGATTTTTGGCAATATGCAGTTTTAATAATTGTTGTTTCAAAAGAAAGATGACATGATGCTTCCAATCTACAAAATATTCAGTAGGTTTATTATAGTTGATAGCAATTTTGTAAATGAAGAAATCTAAATCATATGTGAATTGTTTAATGATGGACTGTATATTACACTGTGAAGGAATACGATATTTAGTGCCATGACGCATCAAAGATCTTAAATGAATATTATCGACAATGTCTAAATTACCAGTTATAACATGTCCATGATGGGCATTAATATATGTATTTAGATGGGGATCATTGCATTTACATGTAAAAGTATCAGTGTGTGTGAAATTTTTAGAAAACTTATTATAAATTGAAAATTTTACGACCTAAACTAATAGGATATTTAAAAGAGCTTTTTAGATTAACACTTTGAAGTGGGAATTTACATTGCTCGTTGTGAAATAATTGATTAAGTTTAATTTTATTAAAAACAAGATTGGTAAAGGTAACGATTAAATGTTAATTACTTTTGTTTAATTTTTGTGGGTTTTTGTTAATATTGACATTAAGAGCAGTTAGCCTATAATGGAGTAAATCAAAAAATGTATCACTAAAATGAGAATTGAATGTATTTGATGTAAAAACTTTGTGATATTGATTAATATGATATTTAGGAATTGCAAATATAAATTTACGAAGAGACATCCAGTTGTAATTACTACTGAAAGAAGATTGTAGGCGTATTAATGATTTTTTAATATGAGTATTAGTTAATTTAGATGATGAATGTTTAGTAGTAGATTTCCCTCTTTGTGTGCGTGTGGTTTGCTTATATAATTTATGATTAAGAGAAAGATAGAGAGATTGATAGTTAATTGTATGTGATGGCGTAGAATATACGACATGAGGTTTATTGTTTGAGAGTTGATTTAGTCCATATGGATAAAGTGTGTTATAATGTTTGATATAAGCGGATTCCAGAAAAAGACGTTCATGGAATTTATTTTGTAAATTAAGGATATGAATAGTGATATTACTAAATTTGTGCTTTTTAAAGTGCCTATACTCAACATTGCAGTTTAAAGGATTGCGAGAGCATTTATAATTACTGATGGCAGATCGATGTCCGTTGATACGTTTATGAATTGGGCCACCAGTTTGACCAATATATTGCATGTTACATGAATTACATTTAATACGATAAATAACATTAAAAGCTTTACAAAAATTAATATGGGAAGTGTTATGAACAATTTGTGATGGATCTGCATGAGGGCAGGTCAAGTAGCGAGGAGATGAGCATTTGCTAAATTGTAAATGTGGTGAGGGAGAAGAAAATAGGTAGCTGGATGACGATCCATGGTCAAGCCTATAATTAACCATGTACCGGGCATTACGCTGAGAGTTATCAAAGCCCAATGGACTCTATTCAGGTGACGTCAGACGCCAGAGCTGGCGGTATGATGATCTATTATTCTAGTTACTGCACCGGCAAAATACCAGTATGCGCAGGCGCAAACACCGCTAGCAGACGACTTTAGCCTTGACCCAGGTTGCGTGCATACATTTTAACTGAAAATTTGCAAACTTACGGAATTTTCTCGCATACAGAACAACATTTTGAATCTAGATTACAATATATTAAGTATATGCTGCTGCATCAAAGAATGTTTTAGCGGTATTTTTAACACACAAGCATTAATAACTCACACTGCATAGACTGCTATGCTAAACACCGCCAGTAAATACCGCCAGCAGACGAATTTTAGCCTCGAACTCAGGTTGCGTGCATAAGGTCCATTTGCCAGTCGCTAAAAATTTACTAAGAATTGCCATGAGGAATAAGGAGACATAATATTAAACATGTAATGAATATGATGAAAAAAGTAATATAAATAATTGAGAAAGATACAATCTAGAATATATATAGAAAATAAGAATAGTTACAAGAAGTAATAATGTATCTTAAATTTTTATTTTGTTTTTATTTTAATATTTTTATTAGTTTTTGTAAGGTTTTTTTTATTTTTTATTTATTTATTTTTTTTTTTTTTAAAGCAGTTAAAATAGATTTATATTCGTTTGAAATATGAACTGTTGTAAAATAACGAATTAAAAACATAATGAAGAAAGTAATTAATTAAAAAAGAAAATAACTGGTATAACATAAAAATCATGTACCAGAACAAAATTATAAATAATAATTATGTTGCTAGCATGAAAACTAGATTAAATGTAAATTAATATACAAAACTACCTCACCAAAATCTACAGATTAGGAAAATGATATTAAAAAATATCAAGACAAAGGCAAAATGCTATAACATAATAATAATAATTGACACCCCCCCCCCCCAAAAAAAAAAAAAAAAAAAAAAACCAGAAAAAATCACAAACCTTCCCATATATAATGAAAAATTAAGAAATAATATAAGATAATATGTGTTTAGTATAAAATATATGGCAGGACTGTGGTGAAAAGTGATGAAATAACAAGTACATGTAAGAAAGAAAAACGTAAATAAAAGGCTAAATTTGAAATAAACAATAGGTTGAAAAAATAAAAAGAGTGATAATAATTTTAGATGGGAGGGACAACATACAAACATTTAAATATAGTGAACTGATAGATTAATGCTAAAGTAAATACGTTTGGATTTCAAGTGAATGAGATAGCAATAATGGTACATAATCTACAAGATGAAAACAAATTGAAGACTAATGGAGATAATACATGAAAAATGCGCTATTGCAGCTATGAATATATATATATATATATATATCATCATCATCATCATCATCAACCGTTTTCAATCCACTGCTGGATGTAGGTCTCCCCCAGATTTTTCCAATGTTTCCTGTCTAGTGCTTTAGTCATCCAATTTACACCGGCTACTTTTTTGATTTCATCACTCCATCTTACTTGAGGTCGTCTTCTTGGCCGTTTTACATTTCTGGGATACCACTGTAGGGTGTTTGTGCTCCATCTATTGTCTTGTCTTCTTGCAATGTGCCCAGCCCATTTCTCTGCCTTACTTTATTGATTATGAAAAAGCATTTGATTCGGTCTACACATCAGCAGTAGTAGAATCTCTGGAGGACATTGGTATAGACAACCTTTCATAAATATCATCAAAAAGATTTACAAGAAAGCAACAGCAACGACCCGCTTGGACAAAGGAAACAGGGGCGTAGCTACCGTGGAGCAGTTGGAGCAGGCTGCTCCAGGCGCACGAATCCTAAGGACGCAAAATTAGAAAAAGCGAAATAAAGATTTCTTAAAATATTTGCATATTTTTTTCATTATTAATCAGACATTATATAGATGAATCTTGTTACAATCAGCGTATTCATATGATATTTTACCTTGTGTTTAACCTCAAATATTTCGATTTAAAACATGCTTCCATACACAGTTGAAAGAAATGACTTCTATTCAGGAAGTTTTAATTTTAATTCATATCACATTGCAACCTCAAGTAACTTCTCCAACACCGTTTCAGCATGTCTGATTATTTTCTGTAACTTTTCTGGAGACGACCGTTGAAGATTTTCAGATCTTAAAGTAATCAAAACCTATTTAACAGGGCTCTCATCGGTCACTTTACTGGCTACCACTATTTCCAAAAAAAAATCTTTCTGGTACATTTCTATTAAAAATGCTTTAGAAATTTATCATGATGATTACTGTGCGGAAATAATGGTAACCAAAGAATTCACCTCTGAGAAACCTATATGTACGATGTAACAGGTAGTAATTTACGATAATTATTTTACGATTTGGAAAAAAAAATAGCGCAGTCATCGAGCTCGTATTTCAGGCAAAATCGTGTTAAAGATGTATGACAAGACTTTTTTTTCCCCTTCCTTTTTGCTGGTTTTTCTGCTTTCGTTGGGAAATTCCGTTGAAAACGCCACCTTTGACAATGTTTTCAGTAAGATCTATTGTTCTACTATTCATGAAGCATATTTTATTTCTAAAAATTCTGCTAATCTTGTCAATGATCTCCCATCATCTCATTTCCTATCTCCAGCGTGGAAATTACTTTTGTAATTCTTTTCCCTTTTCTCTTGTTTCTTTTCTTTTTATTTTGTTAAAAAAAAATGGATCTTTTGTTTTTTCTTGTTTTATTCTTTTATATTTCTTTATTTATTATTATTATTTATATTTTTAATTTACTTCTTTTATTTTTATTTTGTTTATTTCTTTTATTTCCATTTTTTCCCTATCAATTTCTCTTCTATCTTTTTGGCAACACCTTTCTCTTTTGCATGTTCCTCTTTCAGGTAGCGGCGCTATCTGTCGCATTCTTTACCTTCAGTTCATTTTTGAACTTGTTTGCTTGCGGACACGTGTATGCTGTAGCTGATGACAAGCTGTTATGTTTTTAGCTCGAAACGCGTCCTGTGTTTTGTTTTTATTTTATGGTGATTTTTTACAAAGTTTTATTATTTTAATTAAGATCAAAAAATCCGGAAAACGTCTTTCGTCAAAGTTTCTGAAAAACAACACATGCCAGTTCTCGAGCAAAAATTAGTTAAAATGCATGTCATAAAGTTGCCCCTTTGGATTTTAGAACAGCCTTAAGGGGGCTGGTCACTCAGCTTCGGGAATTCTCCTCCGTAATGTTAAGTCTATGGACTTTTGATGCATTCGTATATTTAAAATATTTTCTTGGGAAATTCATATTCTTAACATCTCTTTTCTGTGTACTCTTCTAAAAGGATGCCTCTTTTTTTCTTAGTTTTCAAAATATTTCTAAAATCTAGGTTGGATTTAATATTTTATGTGTTAAAAGTGGGCGAATTGTGAGTAATATTTTAACACTTCCTATAAAATGGTCTATACTTTAGAAATATTTTGAGAACTAAGAAAAAAAGAGACATTTTTTAGGAAGTGTACACAAAATATAGAAGTTAAAAATATGAATTTCCGTAGGAGATGTTTTAAATATACGAATGCATCCTATGCCCATAGACTTTACATTAGTGAGGGGAAATCGGAAGCTGAGTAACCAGCCACCTTAAGAAATAAAATCATAAAAATTTCAGGTTTATTTAAGAATATTATCACGGGTCCGGGCAACACCGGGTGGGTCAGCTAGTCTATAATAATAAAAGAAAGTTTCGCTCTGTGTGTGATGACTAGTGAAATATATTGCATGTAGAAGTCTGAAAATTTCGATGAGGGTAGTCCGAGACAGTTCCTGATACACCTGGAGCTCAGATTTTTAATTTTTTATGACCGGCGCCCCCATAGCACCTTTCAGTTTGTATGCCCTGAATTGCTCAGAACTTGCCCCCTCTTTTTTTTCCGATCTTCTTCGTTTTGGGGGCCCTTTTCCGATTTAATTAGTCTCCGTTTCTACATCCCGGTTAAGACACTGGACCCCTTGAAAATTTTCTGCGCCTTGCATTTTTCACACCCTAATATTATCAACCTCTCAATGCATAACTTTAAAATTGAGACTTGGACTTTTCTCCCTGGGCCAGCACCCTCATATTTTTATTGGGCACCTAGTGCCCTTTTTTAAGAATTTCCCCCCTTTTTTTTCGCGCTTCTTTAAGATTTTATTCGAATGAATAATACATATCCCATGCTTAATTTCGACTTATTGAGATCTAAAGCGCTAAGTACTAGAACCTTTTAACATGTTTTCATCTTAGGACCCTGCTCTGAACTATCAGTTGGCCCCTTTTGGACCTCTTATTATATCTCCCTTAAAAATTGTCTGATTCACTAACTTTTT
This sequence comes from Maratus speciosus, assembly GCA_963932465.1. Taxonomy (NCBI): domain Eukaryota; kingdom Metazoa; phylum Arthropoda; class Arachnida; order Araneae; family Salticidae; genus Maratus; species Maratus speciosus. The sequence goes on along the minus strand of OZ010798.1, from coordinate 186,234,506 downwards.
TTTGTAACAACATCTTAGGAAATCCAGCTACTGCACGAACAACATAAATTTTTTTTAGTCTTCAGCTACCACCAAATTTGAAAATTAATCTCCTTCTTGGGGCCCTTGCCCAGCTACATTCCAGTTGAGACACTGGGGCTTGGTACAGGGCCACTTGAAGTTTTTGTGCCCTAAATTGTTAATAAATAGCCCCTTTTAATCAGATCTTCGTTTTTGGGGCTATTTTTCCATTTAGTTTTTTTTTCTACATTTCAGTTCAGACACTGGCCCCCTAGGGTAACTTTTTGTGCGCCATGCATTTTTCACCCACTAATTGTGTCCCATTCTCATTGCGTAACTTCAAAATTGAGTCTTGGACTTCTCTCCCCGAGCCAACACCTTCATATTTTTATTGGGATTCTAGGGTTCTTTTTTAAGCATTTCTTTGAAATTTTTATCTAATGATTAATATTTATAACCTATACTTTATTTCGACTAATGGAAAACCTAAAACGCTAAGTACTAGGACCTTTTATCGTGTTTTCATCCTAGGCCTTGCTCTCAATTATCAGTACGCTCCTTTTGGTCTCCCTATAAAAATGGTCCTATTCACTAGAATTTTTTCCCCCAACTATTTCTTAGGTCCTCCAGCTACTACATGAATAACAAAAAAATTACTCGCACTTCAGCTACCACCAATTTTTAATATTAATCGCCTTCTTAGGGTCCTTGGTGCAGTTTCTTTAAAAATTAACCGATAGTCTTGCATTTCTTTAACATAGTTCTAGGGTCCTCCAGCTACTTTAGAAACCGATAAAAAATTTCTTTTACTCCAGCTAGCACCTTTTTCGAATATTAATCTTCTTTTACGGCATCAACTTACGTTTACTCACTACAGCCGTGAATTAAAATTCGCGCCACTGTTAAAGGTAAGTGGTTAACTTTAGAGGGGATGGGATTTCATCTGTAAATTAAATATCACGTTAATGTTAAAGATAATTTGTTACATTTACAGGAAGTGGGGACAACAAGCACCTTCCACTGCTTCGGGTGCATTCTTTCTTCGGGTTCTAGGGGGCCGATTTCAACGGGAATTGGTTAATTCAACCTAGATTACGATTCAGCTACTTTCTGTATTATGAGACTTCATTATGAGACTTTCATATGAGACTTCATCTTAGACTTCAGTAACCAACATTTTATAACATTAATGGTGCATTCTTTTCTCGGGTTAAAAATATTCGATTTCAACGGTAAATGGGTAATTAAGCTCATCTTACTATTCAGCTACTTTCTGCATTGTGAAAGTTTATCTTAGACTTCTGTTGCAACCATTTTCGAACATTAACGGCGCATTCTTTTCTCGGTTGTTATGGGCTCTATTTCAACGGAAATTGGTCCATTCAACTTAGCTTACGATTGTTTTAAAGATTATAGTTCCACCGCCAGGATTCGCATTCTTATCTCAGGTTCTATGGGCTCGATTACTACGGGGTTCGCTCATTCAACTTGGTTTTCGATTGTCTCGGGCTAGTACGGAACACTCCTGGCATACACTGCCTTTGGTAGCGGGGACCCAGGCCACAGGTTCGTTCTGAAAGAGGTTTGTTGGGAACACAGTAGACGCTACCGAAGACAGTGGGCCACCCCTAAAACCATGTTCATTTAAACTAAATTATGAATAAATAAAATCATACAAACTTGAGTTCTGTTTACGTTATAATAACGGCCCGGGCGACGCTGGGCAGGTAAGCTAGTTATATATATATATATATATATATATATAATATATGTTTATATATATGTATATTATATATATATATATATATAAAATATATGTTTATATATATATATATATATATATATATATATGTGTGTGTGTGTGTAATATATGTAACTTCCAAACAAAATTACGCAGAACTTTTTTGAGAGACGAGAGGGCGCAGAAACTTTACTTGCTCCAGGGTGCTGAATATGTAGCTACGCCACTGAAAGGAAAAGCAAAGATCAAGCTTGGAAGAGGGGTAAGACAAGGAGACACCCTTTTGCCTAAGCTTTTTACTGCTGTCTTAGAAAATATTTCCAAGAAGCTGGATTGGGAAAACAAAGGGATTAGAATAAATGGGGAATGAACTATTATTTTAACACAATCAAACTGATTGGTAAAGTTATCATACGAATTGAATATTTCCAACTGAGCGAAAAAATGCCCAGGCTGGGAATCGAACCCAGATCCTTGGCTTACAAGGCCAATGCTTTTCCATTTAAGCTAACTGGGCCGACAACCAGCCAGCATATTTCGCTCAGAAAACCTTATTGGTAATAACATCTCGTATGATAACTTTATATATATATTATAATTCGTATGATAACTTTACCAATCAGTTTGATTGTGTTAAAATAATAGTTCATCTACGTATCCATCGTTTATATGGAGTTCCTTTACCTGCGGTTCATTCTGTTGAGCTGTCTACATGGCAGACCAGATGTTATTACCAATAAGGTTTTCTGAGCGAAATATGCTGGCTGGTTGTCGGCCCAGTTAGCTTAAATGGAAAAGCATTGGCCTTGTAAGTCAAGGATCTGGGTTCGATTCCCAGCCTGGGCATTTTTTCGCTCAGTTGGAAATATTCAATTCGTATAAATGGGGAATATTTAAGTCATCTCTGATTCGCTGATGACATTTTAATTTTCAGTAACAATCCTGAAGAACTGGAAAATATGCTAAAAGATTTGGCAGAAGCTAGCATTAATGTGGGATTAAAAATAAACTTGGAAAAGACTAAGGTGATGTTCAATTCATTTGCATCAAAAAAGAAAATCGTCTACAACAACACTGAAATTAAAGAAGTGCAAAGTTATGTATACCTTGGGCAGGAAATATCATCGGATAATAGTATCATGAATGAAATCAGTAGAAGAATAAGAAATGGATGGAGTGCTTTTGGGAAGAACAATATTATTCTGAAGAGTAACATGCCTGTTTGTTTGAAAAGAAAGGTATTTAACCAATGTGTTTTGCTTTTGCCTGTGCTAACTTATGGAGCAGAAACATGGACGCTAACGAAACGGATGGTACAAAGATTACAAACAACACAGAGAAGTATGGAAAGATGCATAACTAGAAGAGACAGAAAAAGAATAACCTGGATAAGAAGCCAGACGAAAGTTTTTGACATCATTGAAAGAATTAAACGGCTAATATATATATATATCATGCGAGAACATGAATAAGTTTCATATACAGTTAGTATAAACAGTGGGGCAGCCAGAATTCGGCTCAAGGGGGGAGGGGGGTTGAAATGTTGATAATGGTGATCGCCGGTTACTTGAATCAGTCTAGTTAATGAATGAAATCATGATGCTTTTTTTCTCGGTTAGTAGAATCACTTGTTACGTTGGTTGTGATTCATTTAAACAGCGTTTACAATATTAAAGTTGCAAACATAAAATACACCAATGAAATAACTATACTACTACTGTGTTAGATTTATATAAAGTGTTTAAAAGATGATGAGGAAAACTTTAAGAGATGGAAGAGCACAGTGCAGCAAACAATTTTTGTACGGAAAATCAGGAATCCATTGTTCAGTCAAACATACACACGGATTTCACTCCAAGACAATCCCGAATTCTTGTTCTTAACTTAAAAATTAATTAAACAATTTTAGCAAAATTTTCAATAGATTTACCTTGCATTGTGTCAGATATAACAATATCACGAGAATTGGTGAAGTTTATCATCATCCGTGTCCAAACAGTGCTGAATTTTAGAATGTAGTTGGCATTATTATATATCCGTTCAAAAATTAGTAAAATTTCGCCCGGCCCAACATTTTTTTCAAAACTTGCATATATTTTACTTACTCATCATGCGTAGTATAGGGTAAGTCTTGTAATCGTTTTTGTAATTTCCAATGTTCTACAATTAAAAATTTCAATTTATTATTTTTAAAGATTTGCCATTTTCTAGGCAATAAATGTTATAGACGATAACAATTTCTAGGCAATAAAAATAAATATAACATTTGAAAAAGAACCTGCATGTGACGAAATCCTGTCTTAAACGGAAAAAATGTGTTGATCGATACAAAATTAATATAATAATTACCTGTGAAAATAATATAATACATTTACGACAGACGGTGTACCTGCTAAGAAGGGAACTTGTCTATAACGAACATTTCTGCACTCCTATGCGTTCCGTCTTAGAAAATTTTACGATATAGCCAAGGAACATTAAATAATTAATGAAAGCTTGGAGGAAGTCAAAGACTTAAATAAAAAATGTTTTCTTACCATCTTTTTCATAATTTTCTTCTCTGAAGAGGATTTAATATCAAACTAATTCCTTAGCACAACGCACAACAGCAATTAATAACAGAATGTGTGTGGAGTTTACTCTTCAAAGCATGCGTTTTGTGTTTTTCCTGGAATTCGAGGGTCCAATCTGGTTTCTAAAAAAGGAGCAAGAAACAGATGCAATTAATTAAGACTCCCAATGGTGCAGGATTGACCCAGATAGCATGAACAATTGCAGCAAGATTAATTTTTTCTTGATATTTTCTTGTCACGAAAAATTTGAAGTAATAATATTGCCGCAAGGACATTACTAGGTAGACGGAATATAATCAATCGCTTTCTTGCAACGCAACTTTGCTCTAAACCTGATACAACACTGTCATAAAATAACGACGTAAGCGAAAAATTCCTTTTGTTGGAAGGAGAACAGATATAAACGCGCATGCGCGGAAATTTTACAAAGACAAAATTACAACACTTCTTTATTGAATTCCATGAAGCAGCGCCATTGGATTAGCGTTCAAATAAAGAACCCAGATATAAAGGTATTTATTATTTTAATTATTCAAATGTGATTCGGATATTTTTGTATTTTCTCTGTACAAACTACAACTTATTTCGTACAGAAATTTTAATAAATTAAAAAGTTATGTTTATTTACTGAGGAATGCTTACATTTTTTAAATAGTTTGGTTTTGGTCCATGCTAAGGCATTATTGAAAATTTTAATTTTTAAATGAATTTTTCTCAACTTTAAGGGGAATTTCTAAGATATCGTTTTAATTAATATTTGCCTTTTTTCTTGCTCACGCCGATCGAGCAGTGTTGAATTCAGATATTTTTCTCCGGGATTAATTTCTGCGGCTCTGGAGGGGGGGGGGGGGGGAGGGGCATTTTAGAGATTCGGTGTGGAAATTGCTTATTAAAAAGCATAAAATATCAAACTTTCTGGGGGGAATCCCCCTCCTCTTGAATTCAGCAGTGCGTTCGAATGTATTTTTAAATTTAAATTATCTTTTCATGGCCATTAAACCCCTTTCTATATATAAATATCAAGTATTTTAAACAGTTTCTTAGTGTGCTATTCTCCATGCTTCTTATCATGGACTTCTATTGTATGGCTATTTTCTAATTTTTATTAAAGTTATTAACAGTATTTCCTTCCGGCGTCAGTTTTATTTAATTCTTTAAAAATTTCTCTTTTCTTTTGACATAACTGCTTGTTAATCGGATGTGTATAAGTCGTTTTATTTCCTATTTTTCTTAAATTTTAAATACGAATATTTTGAAATTGTTAATTTTTCGCGACAGCAAACCTGGGCTTGAAATGTGCAGAGCAAATCGGAACAATATTCCGGTTCGTAAAATTATGACAAATATTAATCTGGTTTGCAGTGTTGTAATCGTAAAAAAAAATCGGAGGGTGTACGCTAATGTCATGGACGTCATGTCTAGAGTATATACTATATAGATTTATTCGAGAAACCGGGAGTATAAGGAGCTTTAAAAAAAATCCAGAATTTTTGCAATGAATTAGAGCTAAATAACTAAAATGCATTGACTAATTACTTAAACTCTTCCCCCCCGCCCCCCCCCCCCAAAAAGTTATAAAATAGCTTTGTGTGATACTTAAAACCTCGGATACCATAGCACCAAAATATTATTTTAATAGTTACAAAATATTTTTTTTTTTTTTTTTGATAATTAAAACTTTGGACCTTAAAACCTTAATTCCATTGTTATATTGTTAATGTCAGATTCGAAGACTATTTATCTGTGTTATTATTAAAGATGTTTCGTTTTGAATCCTTTTTCACGTGTAAAATAGTGTTCAACTGCATCTTTATTTATTATTTTCTTCTATGATAACAATCTTTAATAAAATGTAATTCTTAAAAACCGACACTAGTCACCCGAAGTAAAATTTAACATTCAAGCTAATGTTAATTCTATGGACAGTTCTTTGCAAATTTTGGGCTCACATTTTAATATTTTTTAATATTATTTTTTGCATAGGATACACCTGGTTGATATATATAGTTGTGCAATCGTACCTTTTCGAGCTTTTATGCAATTTTTTATATGCAGATACTTTCAGTTTTGAAACCTGTTCTGAAAGTGAAACTGTACTCATATAAAAGAAAACTGTAATCAAAACCGAAAAAGTACAAAAGCACAACAATATATGGGGAATTCTCACAATCTTTTGACTTTTATGTCTCTCAATAATATTTTTTATTTTAATACATTTTTTTGTGTTTTTTTTTTTTTTTTCATATACTGGAGAACATTCCATTGCATGATTGCATATAACAATATTAACGAGATAAATAAGTTTTGGACGATGTTGGGGGTCCAAATACCAGGAAAACTCCTATACCGTCCCGTCCCTGATGCTGATTTTTAAATTTGGAGCTGTCTGCATAAAATTGTTTCAATAAAAGTAATTCGATGTAATTTTTTTCCGAAACTGGGACAATTGTTTGATATAAATATTATGCAAAAAATTAACCTGCACACATTTTTACGGTTGATATTATTTTTTGAACTCTGTCCCTGGATTTTTCATCCTTACCGTCCCTCTTGCTAAACTGATACAGAAAATCACTTCAGATGCAGCCACAGAATTTTTTTTCAGGTTTTTTCTCATGCAGAAGTATGCTAGAGAAAGAATGTGTAAAATTCTTTGACAGGAAATTTACTGCAAAATTTAAATCAGCATTTAAATATCAATTTCAAGATCGTGGCTTTATTGGTAGTCTTACCGTCCCCAAGGTTTATTTCTGCACTTTTCGAGGTAAATTAAGAAAAAAAAATTATTTAATCCAATGTTAACAACTGTTTCTAGAAATCAATGAACATTGTGGCTATCACTTAGTCTTAACATGATTTTCCTAAAAATAGGTGATAATTTTCCTTACCGTTCCATCCTTACAGTCCCTTTTTTTCCCATTTCGTCCCTTTTTTCCTATACCTATTTTTTTTTTTTTCAAAAAAAATTATGGCCATTTTTTTTCCCCATTCTGACCAGAAAATCAGAGTTCTAACTTTTTACGACTGCTATTTCATCTTCGCCTAACACTTCATTTATAATGGCTGTTTCATAATAATGGAAGCCATCAGTCCATCAGAAGAAAATAATCATTTCCAAAGGTATAATCCTTCATTTGGCGCCCCTTCGTTCTGGCGCCCGGTGCACATGCCCCCTCTGCCCCCCCCCCCCCCCTTAGTTTCGGCCCTGACAGCAGATCCTAAGCCTAGATCCTTGTGGACCAGGTCTGTACTTTCCCACTGGTATAATACAAAATTTAAAACTATCCCAGATGATGCTGTTACAACAGAGTGTGGTTTGTTTTTTGTATACTGCTTTACCGAGGCACGTCCTGAAAAAAGGAATCGTCTGTTCATCTATGGAAAATTTTCCCTGATCTCCTGGTAAATTCAAGCAGACACTACGGTATTTGTCGAGCATTTGCTGAACTTTCCATAATTTATTATTTATTCCTGGTGGTTTACTTGCTGTGTCGACAAAATGGAATGAATTTATCAAACTTAAAAATCAATCTCGTGGTATGCATATAACTCATATAAAACTTATAAATCATATATGGCATCTATAACTCAGAGCAGAAACATACAGTTCGTTACATGTGCATATTATATATCTAATACTATCCATTTTAAATAGAAATCATGAATAGTACAAACCTATTAATTTAAAATTGGTCAGCTTTAAAAATGTAATTAATAAAAAATAAATTGCTAAAAACATAAGTTTAAAAAAATCACTTAATTTTTTTTTTATATATATATTAGGAATTGTATCTATTTTGGAAATGGTAAATGCCGGACCCGCACAATTGTGTGGTTCATTTGTTTTTCAACTTTTGTGAAGCCTAATTAAATTTATCAAAGACAAAATCAATTAAAATCATGAATAAACTATATGAAAAGAAATATTAAATCCAAGCAAACATTATAAATCATATTTAAATGAAATTACGACAGTACATACTTTTTGACTATTGCTGTCAGATGATATAGTCTTTTTAAAAGCAGAAAATATAACCCTGTATTGTAGATGGTACCCCCTAGTTGTGTCTTATCAAAACATCTAAAGCCAATTAACTCATATAAATGTGCAGATTTGGTTTTAAATCGCACAAAAACAGGAGGTAGTCATTCTCTTTTACTTTAGTAATCGCCCGTACAATTGTGTGGGTCAGGGCTTAAAGGGTTAAGAGGCTACTTCAGTCAAGCGGAAACACCAATTCGCCAATGTTAATCCAATAAGAGAATTTTTTTAAGGTAACTCGGTTGCATTTCAATATTTTTAAATGATTTTTTTATATACTTTCACCTTTCGAGCCGGTATAAACAGTGAAAAGAGTGAAAGTGTCAGCACAAAAAATAAAAAGAAAGAAAGAAAATTAAATAAAAACTTCAACGAACTTAAAATAAAGTAAAAACCGCAATTGCATAAATTTACCTCAGCTATCCAATGCAAAAGAAAAAGTCTTTTTAAAATATAAAAATACAGACGAGATATTTTAAAAAATATATCTCGTTGAATTAACATTAGCGATTCGGTCATTTTGAATGAAAAGTTATAATTTGTGATCACCTTTAGAACTAAATCTAAGCAGAATTCTTGAAAACAGTGAAAATTTAACTTTTAAAATGCACTCTATTGTTTCTCTCTTTTAGGATGCAAAGACACGGAAATAATATATAGAAGAATGTTAAATAATTGTATGTTAATTTGGTAAATATTATGTTAATACTTTGTATTAGAAACTTATTTGTAGCTGTGTGAAAATAAACTTTGTAATTTAATAGACTGTATTGTTTTATTATAACTTTGTTCTTTTTAAATTCTTGAAACTTTTCAAATATTTTGTTTTTGTGGAATTATATTTAATCAGATTTGTGAATAGGGGCCATCCAGAAATGATGTCACGCTTGGAGGGGGGAGGAGGGGTTCATGAAATTGTGACAGTTTGTGACAAAGGGGTGGGAGGGGGTAAGAAGAAGTCTGACATCACACATTTTGATTAAACATTAGAGGTCTTACTAAAATTGCATAGATATTAGAGGACTTACTATTCCCGAGGATGAGTGCGATGCCAAAATGCCTGTGTACTCTATGGACGAGCATATATTTTCTCCAAGGGAGGAAGAGTCGTTATAGTAAATGATTCGAAGTAATTTCTATTTTATGATTTAATATATAATTTTATAAATGTTCATATTAATGTGACAAATGAAATGTTATGGCAATTCCATTTAAGTAAAACTAATACTGAGGCTTCTTCTTCAAAATCAATCTGTTTTAAAGTATTTTGTGTTCATAAAGTAAATATAGGATTTAAAAACCAAATATATTAAATTCTATTTCAAATTCTAAAATACTACTGTTTTCAATTGCTCTTTCATATTAATATTTTATTATTATTGTATATTATGTTTTTTGTTGTAAACCGTAATCTTATTTCATACAAAATAACTACACGAATCAATTTTATTGTTATGCTCACAAATGTCATTAAAACACATAGTTAAAGTTCAAAAATGAAATTTGAAATATGACCTATAACATAGTGGTTTGTTTCTGAGCTGCAAGTATATATTTACGTAATATAGCGTTACTTGTTACAAGGGGAGGGGAGGGGGTATGGTGAAGAGTGACATTTTGTGACAAAGGGGAGGAGGGGGGTTAAAAATGTTGAAAAAAAGTGTGACATCATTTATGGATCGCCCCATAGGGAAATTTTAATTTTAAAATGAGTTTTTTTTTCCTTCTGGAAGTTAATAAGTTTTGGAAATATATTCCACTCTGGCCAAAAAGAAATGAAAATAAATTATATTTTCTTTAACCCGGGAGAACTCGCTAGTGAGAATGCCCAATTGCTTTTCTTTTACTTTACATTCATATAATATCAACTTTTTTTGGTTGGCTTAGTACTTTTATTCACAAAATAGGTAAAATAATTGAAAAACATTTTGAAATTTTAATTAAAACGAAAAATGATTTAAATAAGAGTCTTAAAAAAGTACGACTGTGAGAGAAAATCTCATGCAGCGAGTTCTCCCGGGTTAATAAAATTATATATGAAATTAAAATTGAGGGTGTGTGTTTATACTCATCTAGGTTTGCTTTGCATTGGTTATGTACATGGACCACTTATTTTTAGATAATGTTTTTAATTTCCTTCTAAGAATTAGAAGGGAATAACCAACTAATTGAGAATTGGCGAGTCTAATAAAACTTCTAAACAAATTAAGGTATATTATTGGAAGTTATTGGGGCTTACCAGGTAGTTGAATGGTTAGCCCTGTGGCCTCCGATTCAACTATGTCGGGTTTAATTCCTGCGGTTGTGGTAGTATATTTGTGGTGATTTGGAATCTACTTTAAACTATAAGTCCTTGTTTACTCGGTCTATGTAGCATAAAAATGTCAAGCATTTGACAAACCTCCGATTATATGGAATCCTGCACAAAACTCGCACAACCTTCAAAAGTACGACTATTAGCGTACAGATAAAAAATATACAATCAAAACTTGAGTAGAAATGCGGCAACTAGTGACCATTCACCAAAGTTTGGGAAGAATTTCATTTCGATACTAAAAATGAATATTCGATGAGTCCTTAAAAAATAAAGTTCTTTTTATCATGCTTTGGGGGCATTTTTAACTCAGGGAGCGGGAGGGGCAAACTAAAATTTTTTTTAGGTATGTTAAGAGACAGGTATCGTTTATTATTATTTTTTAAATGGAATGATTACCATTTGCAAATTGATACGATCATTTGTTACATAGTTACGACAAGTTTTATGAATACGAAGTCAAAAACTATAATTTGGTGCAGGTACCGTCCCAGATAGCATTTTTTGCTTTTTAAAGCCTTTTTACAACCATGCTACGTAAATGTTAGAATGCTTTTTAAAGGCTTCGCATGAAAAGTTTGTAAATGTTTTGTAAAGGATTGAAAAAGGTTGCTAGTTGACGCTATCTGAGGGAGTTTGTAAGTGTTTCATGATAAGCAAGTGAAAAGGAAGAAACGAAAGGGTAGTTAGAGGAGTTACAATCAAAGATTGATGAAAGGCTTTTATTACAAGCGTGTATAAAAAAATGAAAATGAGGTTTTTATAAATCATAAAATCTTATTTGATAGAAAAATGAGATAAATAACTCAACTTAGAATTTTTCTGAGCTGAGCATATTTTTTTGTTGTTGTTTGTTTGTTCCTGTGGAAAATTAAATTTTAGTCAAATATTATCTATACATTGAAAAAAACTGGTTTTTATTAATCCACATGTTTATCAAATTGCTTATTTTAATTAATATGTTCATTTTTTACCTTGAAAGAAATTCTTGCATCCCTGTCCTTTACTATGTATGTATAAAATATATGTTTAATTTTTATCAATTCGCTACATTATTAGATCCTATTTTAATAATAAAAAAAGCTTAATAATGTTAAGAGGATACTTCACTCGCACAGAAACACCTGATTGCTAATGTTAATCCGCTGAAAGATTTTTTTTTTAATATCTCGCTTGCCTTTTTTTTTTTTTTTTTTTGCATTGCATACCTGCAGTTTTGATACAAAGGCCATTTTTCGACTTTGTTTTACAAGGTTTTTTTGCTTATTAGGATATATTCAGAACTGCTTTCAAAAGCGAAAATACTCTAGTGAAAAAAAAAAAAAAACACATTGCAAACAAAACTGAAAACTTAAAAAAAAACGGTGTTTGTACAGATTGACAAGTAACAAATAATAAAATTTACAATATTGAAATGCAAACGAGATATTTAGAAAAATTCTCCCATAGGATTAACATTAGCATGCAAGTGTCTACGCATGAGGGATGTGTAATCCCATTAAAAAAAATTTCTTAAGGAAAAACACTTTCATTTGAATAAAAACCATTCCAAGTAAAATTTTAATTAATTATCAGCAGTGAAATTATTGAAGATTAAACACGTGAAATTTTTTACATTACTAACTCGGCGCAAATCAACAGTGCATTGGAGCACTATTTCAAAGATCCGAGTTCAACATTTTTCACTCTGTTTATTTACGCTTAGTTAGCAACTTGAAAAATTTCACGTATTTAATATTAAAAAATCATTCTTATACACATAGGCATAGAGTCTTGAAAATTATTGGTAACTTAAAATTTAAAAAAGCAAAGGGATTTTTTTTTGTCATTTATCCTTTAACAAAAGAAAAAGGAGAAATTCAATAAAATAAAAAAACTAAAAGCTTTTTTATATTAGAGGGTAAGAAAAAGTATTTAAAATGTTACAGGGACTTGAGAACATACAACTCTATGTCTATGCTTATACATAGTAAATTTAATTATACTTTCAGTTACTTACCTTTTGAATCCAGTTCACTATTCAGGATCAGATAATTTTTTATTGTATACATATATAATGAAATCTTGTGTTTACCTACAATAAATAGCACATCAAATATGTGGAATTCCAATATAGTGTACATTTAATGACTGTAGAAGATTGTATATTTTTTATATTACTACTTCATTAATTTTTTAATTCTTTCATTTATTAAACTTATTTCTTAGAATTTTCAATTATTATTTAGAGAATATTGTCAGATTTATAAAATAAATCCTCCATAGGATTCTGATTGATGACCACAGGAATATATTTAGTCTTTTATCTGAAAATAGTTTAATGATGCAACATACAAAAGAATTTTTTTACAAATTCATTGATCTTTCCAGCATTTTTACATAAAAAGAGTAATTTCTTGCTTGTTTAACAATGTAAATTACATATTACAATAAGACAAATTTTAAAAATCATCTGCCTTCCTCCCTTCTCCAATGTTTTTCTTTTACCAGAGAAATATTATCCTATGTACAACAGAGCAAATACTAAACTAACATTTTTTTTTTTTAGTTTTTTAAAGTATAATTTAACTCACTTAAATTGTTCTTTTTCTGATTGTAATTATTTTTAATAACTTAAGACTGAAGCAATGAAAAATATTTCTCAGTATCAAGGAAATAGTCTCGAAAACAAATGAAACATCATTCAGTTTATAAAATTCTATTTATTTACATATAAAGAATTAATATAGTAATTTATTTACATATAAAGAATTGATATAATTAACAGGTACTTCATTAAATTTTTTTTCTTGATTCATTCTTTTCTCTCTAGAAAAAAAAAAAAAATAAAATTATAAGCACACAAATTACATACGTATAGTAAAAGTAAATAAAGTACAGTGTGACCTTGAAAATCCAGCATCAAAGTCATCTCGCTGCTTTTTTTTTTTTTACACTTCCACCTTATAGGAGAAAGAATAATAATAAATCGTTAAACAATTAAAAATTTCGAGATTGAAAGCAATGGATTGGCTGACTGTGAGATCGCAGATGCTATGCTAAATTGAATCCCTTCTGAGTACAGAAGAAAAGGTATCAGTGGAATAATGCTTAAATTTGACTGGAAAACTAACATCTGCTTTAGATAAATAAGACTATATTTTCAATATTCTACATTTGTGTAAAATTAAAACTTGTTAAAAAGCTGTTCAAATAATTGAAGCAAATAAAATTGACATCGATGTTTAGGAAATTACACGAGAAGAAATGATATATACTAGATTTTTTTTTTTGTAACATAGAAAATATGAATAGAAACTTTTAATTTTAATATTTTTTAAAATATTTAATTTTTTATTTTTCTCACATAACTATTACTTGGGTATGAATTAAATTACGAATAACGGCACCATTAAGACTATTAAAAGTATTTTTGAAATCAGAAATTCGGCATCGTCATGGTCCTGACAATGCCGGATTTTCGAGGTTATACTGTACACAATAGAGAGTAGTGAGTGACACAGACAGAATCTTCATCTGGGATTGTTACTCATAAAATGAACGTTTTGATTTTGTGATACAAAAAAAAAAAAAAAAAAAAAATCCCTACATAATGAAAAGCACAAATAACCATAATAAATCTAGCCTTTATGTGTTTAAAGGTTTCATAAAAGAGCATTTTCTTATATCTTCAGATGATGGGGAAAAAAAAAAAAAAGATTATATTCTATCAGCAGAGGGAGTACTGAAGAGTGTATAGTGTACACTAAAGAGTAAACACTATAGCTACAAACAGGATGGTTCAGTGATATATATAAATGGATACATATCCGATATTTATTTTCAAAATATCATGAAGTTTGATATTTATTTTCAAAATATTGTGTATATTTTCAGTCGAGCAAGAGTAAATGGATTTTTCGACTTTGTCGTTCTGTAGATAAAGAACTTTTGCTCTGGCAATATGACAATTTCAGCCCCCCCCCCCCCCCCCAAAAAAAAAAAAAAAAACCCAGTAAAGTACCAATTATATGTCTTTCAGGAAACCTTTCTAAAACCATGCATAACTGAGAAAGGTGTATAATCGAAATTTTAGTCGGCTAAGGTGCAAAATCTTTGACTGTAGAAATACAATGCTGCAATCGCACAAATTGAATTTTGATACCATTTTTGATTGTTTTAAATACATTATATATTGAAAAAAAGTTAGCCCTTTGCACTCGAGGACTCCGGAGCGGAGCCATTTAAAATTTGTCTTCAAACTTGAGGGCTCCACTACGGAGGCAATAAAAATAATTTTGTGATATCTGTCTAGAAAAGCCAAGATTACATATTGGCAATTGCTTCAAGAGGTATCACACTTTACGATTACAAAATGTAATAATTTTATAATTTTTAGTTGTTTTTTTTTTATATATCATAAATTTGTATTCGTATTCATAAAGAATTAAAAAAATAATAAGATATAACTAAAATCACTTTGAGTTGCTGGTAATACAAATGAAAAAAACCTTTGAGTGCAAAGGGTTAAAATATTAAAAAAAATAATTAAATAATTTCTAAAATTGAAAAATAAAAGTTAGACTTATCAAACCTTTCATATCAGTTGCATACCTTGTTAATTAAACTAATTTTTAATCATCGTTTGACAAGCCGATTTACTTTAAAGACTTAAGCAAAGCATTATTTCAAGAATCAGAAGTAAATTTGCTTCATATACTTTTTATGCTTTCTGTATATTAGTAAATATAGTAGTATAGGCTTGTTTATGCGTAGATGTAATAGTTTTTCTATTTATTGAACATCATACTGTATATTATTCATAATTTAAACTAGACTAAAAGTAGAACTTTTGTTTATACAAGAAGTTTAACATAAAAGAAGGTAGAGGGAGGAATGGGACATGTTTAATTCTTTCTTTTTAATAAGATGAATGTAAACTGCTAATATGCAAATATTTTTAGAAGGTAATATATTAATTATAACATTATAAATATATTCATTTACTTCAAAACATAAATAAATTGAACTGATGATTTTTTTAATGCTATCCCTGATTGACAATCCTGAATTTTCCTTCCAGTGATGAAGTTATTGAAATTTGATATTGTAGCACAGACATCAACCCACAATCTTTGTTAGACTGTATATATAGCCAACAATAGACTATTTGCCCCTTATCATACATTGTTTTATAGCTGTCCCATACCTCCCTGTTAGTGGGAAGGTATGGGACACATTTTGAAATTTATAATTTCTTTATAAAATTGTTTCTGCAAATTATGTTTCTATATTGTTCAAGGACATTAGAGAGTGTTTCATTTTGTATTCTATATATCAAAATTTTGTTTATGCGTCAAATAAAGTTGATTTTCTTATTTTTGTAAAAAGCATCACATTCCTCCCCACTCTCCCCTCAAGGTCAAGTAAATAATAATTAATGTATAATTAAATATGCATAATAAAGATGAGATACATTTTCCAGGAATTATTCAATGGAACTTTCCTCATAAAGGTATCATATTAACTCACATCAAAGTCGTAAAGTAAGGAAGTTTTATTTCAGGTTTAGCCAGTCTTAATAATAATAAAAGCTTGATTAATACATAAATATATTTGATAAAAATATTGTGATTACCAATTATCAGCAATATCTTGATTTTTTTCAGAAATAAATTTATACTTTCTTCACGAAAAAACAATGAGTTCAGTCATATATCGAGAATTATATACAGTAGACTCCCTCAAATCCGCACAGCTTTGGACCAGTGGTTGTGCGGAATTTAGAATTTTGCACATTTCTGATCATTACTTTGTTTACATTTTTTAAACAGTAATTTGAATGTAATAATGCATTCAAAATTATACATAATGCTTGCAATATGGTAAAATATTAAAATAATTAAGTAAAGTAATAAGCTACAATGATAAAAAGTAAGATAATTTTGAAAATGATTAAAATATTGAAAGTAAAGGTCAAGTAAATGATCAATAATGTATAATTAAATATGCATAATAAAGGTAAGATACATTTTCCTTGAATTATTCAATGAAATTTTACTCATAAAGGTAACCTATTGATTCAAATCAAAATCATAAAGTAAAAAAGTTTTAATTAAAATCTTAAAGTAAAAAGTTTTCAAAAAAATGGGTTGCTCATGGAGGGAGTTCAAATGGGATGGTCTCTGAATGGAGGTAAAATTAGTATTGAGCCTATGGGAATAAATTTCGTTCCATGAAAAAATGATCGGTCAAGGAGGTGGTCGCACAGGGAGGTTTCACTATATATATGTGTGTGTGTGTAAATATATGTATATATTTAACACTGGCGTACAGTTACAGAAAAATACAAACTTTCATAGGAAAAAGAAAACATTATTCGTACCATTGAGCATGAACTCACAAAAACAAATTTTGTTAAAATATATAATAACCAACCTGTTAAATTAGAACAACTGTCTGTTCCTCTTCTTGCTGGGCAATTTTAGATTTTGTACCCTCTGTTAGGACTTTGTTCCAACATCATCTGTAATTTTCTCAACATGCTAGCAACCATGACTTCAGCATCTTTACCAGATGATGTCATTAGTTCTTGAAACTAAAAAATAAAACATAAAATAATAACAATGAAGAAAAAACTTTTAAACCCTTCATGACAAGCCTCCCTTGTACCACTATTTTCAAATAGTGACTTTTTCCTTATTTAATAAATTTATATTAAATAAGGTAAAAATGGTACTTTTTAGTTAGCCGGTCGCCAGTGTTATGTATACAAGTATATATACATATATATGTATGTATATCTAACACTGGCGCCCGGCTAACCGAAAAGTACCGTAAAAATTACCATTCCGATATAGTAATAGTTACAAGGACTGTGTACACACTTTATATCACACATATGTTGTCACGAAGGGCTTAACATTACAATACATTTTTGTAATGTATTTTTGTACCAATTTATATTTATTATTTATTATCAACTACACCGGTAGCAGAAAGTTAGAGATGGGAGTCGCAGATTTTCTTTTTTCGTTTGCAGGTTATTTTTCTATTGAACCCTTATTTAGCTTTATATTATGTTTGGCTCTTTCTTACTTAATACAAAAACTTAAGATTATTATTAGTAAAATTAATAAAATGCATAATAACATTTTTAAAAAAAGGTGATCGTTTGATTAACACTTCGATTGTAAAACTTGCAACCTGTCAAACCTGTTTTACCTGCAGATTATTTTCTGCCTCTGAAGCAGGGTTGGCACGGTTTAAACCAAGTGGTTTTAACCATGGTTTAAACCACGGTTTAAACCAATTGGTTTTTTTGTCAAAAAAACCATTTGGTTTTTTTGTCAAAAAAACCATTTGGTTTTTTTAGAAAAAAATCTAATGTAATATTTTCCTTTTTTTGTAATTTATTTGTTTTAAATTATTTATAGAAGTAATTTTTTCTTTTAACACTTCATCTCAGCAGTCAACATGAGACATAATGAGCCTAGGTCATGTTTCTATGCATGTAGAATGAAAATTACCATGTGCTGATGAACATATCTGGTACCCTAAAGATTTTTCTTAAAACATGTGAAATTAGAAAAGATAAAATAGATAAATAATATTCAATATTTAGCATAAAATATTTTCATTTAAAAAATGTAGATTATTTACAGCAGTTAATAACAAAATACAATGATCTTTAAGATTTTGGTTAAGTTGTAAAAGAAAATTTTCTGGATGGAGATTGGGGAAGATTATCCTTAAAGAATTTAAAAGAGTAACTTAAGATATCAAATTGAATAACACAGCTTGCAAAATCTGAGTGCTAGTTATAGCATTTCAATAATACCAATCAATCTTTTCTGTTAGTTGTTGAATCTAATGGCCAAAAATGTTGACTTGGACACTTGGAATTATCACTCAGAAAACAAAATAACCAGAAGTATTTGGATATTAAAAAAATGATAACAACCACAGAATAATATTATATTCATGAAACTGCATCAAATGTTTGATTGATTGATTATTATATTATTAATCAAAGGATTCTTCATACGATTTTCAAGGTATCAATGTTCACTGTGTAGAACAGTTTACTGTGAACATAAGACATAGCTGTTACTAATAATGTTTAAATTAGAAATGATTTAAATTTTCTACATAATTGACTGTAATTATTTAATTTAAATATTTTCAAAAGTTATATTACTTATATAATATCCAAAAATGTTTATTTTATCAACAGATATGCATCTGTATGCAATAGGAAATTATATTTAAAAAAAACCCGGTTTAAACCAAAAAAACCTGGTTTAAACCAAATAAACCGGTTTTTTTGGTTTTTTACAAAAAAACCTGGTTTTTTTCCAACCCTGCTCTGAAGTATCTGTTGCAAACACTTGGAGGATTTTCTGCTATTGGGTCAACTACTAAAAGTACACTTATTAAAAGTATGTACTAACTTTATTTGGTGAAATTGGTTGTCGGGATAATCAGGTAGTACCAAAAGAAGTAGTAGTATGAATTTCCTGCCCTGTCAGTTTTCACACTGATCACACTGCCAGTACAGATAAAATTATGGGGGGAAGGGACAAGAAGGGTAAGGTAATTTCATATTTATTAATTAAACAACAATAATAATAAACCAAGTTTTAATTTGTATGAATTTACAAAACATTTAATTTTTAAATAATTCTTATTTTGATTTCATTTTTTCCAATTTACTATTAATAACTAAAAGTATTGATGGGCAGTTTTAAAATTAACAAGCTAACTGATAAGCATTTAAGGCTCATGATTTTATAGGCTGTGCTTAATATAACGGTATCACTTCAGGGAGGTGGAGTTTGGCACTTGATATCTTAAGATATCTCTAGGGTGAGGGAGAAGATTCATTTTCGATATTGTTACCATTTTTGATCCAACCAAAATATTCATTTTTCTATTTGTAACTGTTTCTTTACATCAAAATATTCAGTTATCTATTTTTATGAAAATACTAAGTTATTATTAAAATCATTAAATGATTATATACAATTATTTCATTCTGAAATGTGGAATACCTCAACGTTTTGCTTTCCTATTTTTTTTTATATATATTTGCATATAATCTGCTGTTGGAGAAACCAGATAGTACGTTTGAAGTGATACTTGTGCTTATTAGTAAAATAAAGAGGAAGAATGTTGTCTATCTGTTTTGTTGATAAGAGCGGCAAGAAACAATATATCTGTTGAATACATTATGTAACAAAGAGCTATTTTTAAATACCTTTAAAAAATTTTATTGATATAAACTTATTTTATATTTAATATAGTGATATTTTACATACTCTTTCTTCTTTATTAGAAAATTTTATAAATAACAGATATATAACAATATGTTTACATATAACTGAAAATATGTAAAAATAAAATGAAAGGAAAAAAAAAGAACTTTGAGACACTGATAACAATATGATTAGTGATGGAAGGGTGGGACATAATCCAGGAATGATAATGTAAGATATTGTAAAGGCCGGAAAGATTACAAAATTACTATAAAGTTGGTAACGTTATATATGTACAGCCTCTTAATATTAACAAGCAAAAAAATCCCTGCCGGCCCGGCCTACAGGCAGAGGTAGATTTCGAAGTTAAGTATACTAATTTCACCAACAAAAACTAAATCATTATTACATATAAATCCACTTTAACAGTTTTATCTGTCTGCTTTTGACGAGTTTTTATTTCCTTTTTATAAAATAGCTGGTTTTATCAGAATCATGTTAAGGCGATATTAAAAATAATATTTTTCCATACTCAACAACTCGAAATTTTCTGGCACATTTTCAGATTCATTTTTAATAAAAAAAAAAAAAAAAAAAAAAAAAAAAAAAAAATATGAAACATGCTGACGTGATTTTTGAAAAGATTTATAAGCGACCTGTGTTTTTACTTTTCTTTCAATTAATTAAAACTTGATTAATAAACAATTATTTTCTCAGCAGAGCAATATTTTTCGTTTCTAACACAATCGCTTCGGGAAATTCTGTTCAAAATGCCCACTTTGACATCATTTTTTGAAATATATTCTGCCTCTATCAAAAAATCGATCATTACTGTACATTATATAGTTTCTGAATAAGAGA
Source organism: Maratus speciosus (assembly GCA_963932465.1). Taxonomy (NCBI): domain Eukaryota; kingdom Metazoa; phylum Arthropoda; class Arachnida; order Araneae; family Salticidae; genus Maratus; species Maratus speciosus. The sequence goes on along the minus strand of OZ010798.1, from coordinate 186,213,739 downwards.
ATCTAGCAACTGGATGCGTTTGAGAGCAAAAATGAATTTAAAAATGAGTAAGAAAATAGACAGTTTGCATTTGAATGCACTCTTAATAAGATGATTTTTTTCTTCAACCGCTATGTATTTTTAATTTGTTTTTGCTGTAAGAATTGGCCCTATCAAAAACTTCTCTATATAAATGTTGAAGACAATATTAAGAAGATATATGATAAATTCATGGAGATTTTATATCTTGTGAATTGACGGAGTTAGAAAATTTTTCTTCTTCAACCCCACTCTTTTGATTTCGTTTTTAATTTTTTTTTTGCGGTACGAATTGGTCCTATCAAAAACTTGTGAAAGTAAAAGATGTAGATAATATTAAGGAGATGCATAATAAAATTATTGGATTTGATATCGTGAGCATTGACGAAGTAAGGAATTTTTTTTTCTCCCAAAAACCCTATTTTTTGCGCCCCTTGAGCCCATTTTTAACTTTATCAAAAATCTGTGATACATAAATTTTTGGCCATATTTTTAGAAGTAATAAAAACTTAAAACTGATTTGATATCACTGATGTGATATGTACAAAAATTAAGAAGTTATGAAGGGTTTCCTGTTTTCACAAAATCCCTCCCTATTTCCATCCCCTTTGTCCGCTTTTGCCCATTAACGAACTTGACCGAGATTTTATGTCCCTTCATTTTATGTATCAGTTTGGAAGAGATTTGTACAGAATTGCGGAAGTTATCGTGTCCAGAAGAAAATGATAACACAATTGCTTCGGGAAATTCCGTTCAAAATGCCCAATTTGACATCATTTTTTGAAATATATTCTGCCTCTATCAAAAAATCGATCATTGCGGTACATTATATAGTTTCTGAATAAGCGAATCTACCAATTAAATGCGTTTGAGAGCAAAAATGAATTTAAAAATGAGTCAGAAAATAAGCAGTTTGGATTTGACTGCATCCTTAATGCAATGATTTTTCCAACACAATCCGCTTCGGGAAATTCGGTTCAAAATGCCCACTTTAACAGCATTTTTAAAAATATATTCTGCCTCTATAAAAAAATCGACTATTACAGTACATTATATAGTTTCTGAGTAAGAAAACGTACCAATTGGAAGACCTTGAGAGCAAAAATGAATTGTAAACTGAGTCAGAAAATACGCAGTTTGGATTTGAATACACGCTTACTTAGATGATTTTTTTCTTCAACCGCTATGTATTTTTAATTTGTTTTTGCTGTAAGAATTGGTCCTATCCAAAACTTGTCTATATAGATGTTGTAGACAATATTAAGAGGATATATGATAAATTCATTGGGATTTTATATCTTTTGAATTGACGGAGTTATGGATATTTTACTTTTTCAAACCCCCTTTTTGTTTTCGTTTTTAATTTTTGTTTGCGGTACGAATTGGTCCTATCAAAAACTTGTGAATATAAAAGTTGTAGATAATATTAAGGAGATTTATAATAAAATTAATTGGAATTGATATCTTGAGAATTGACGAAGTTATGAATTTTTTTCTCCCAAAAACCCTATTTTTTGCGCCCCTTGAGCCCATTTTTAACTTTATCAAAAATCTGTGATACATAAATTTTTGGCCCTATTTTTAGAAGTAATAAAAACTTTAAACTGATTTGATATGTACAAAAATTAAGAAGTTATGGGGGGTTTTCTGTTTTCACAAAACCCCTCCCTATTTCCGTCCCCTTGGTCCGATTTTGCCCATTAACGAACTTGACCGAGATTTTATGCCCATTGATTTTATGTATCAGTTTGGAAGAGATTGGTGCAGAATTACGAAAGTTATCGTGTCCAGAAGAAAGTGATATATATATATAGATAGATAGATAGATAGATAGATATATATATAAAGTTTTTTACTGAGGGTGGTTTTGGGTTCTAGGGGTCATGATCGGTGTAGATCTGCAAAAATTTTTCAGAAATTCCAACATAGGAACGATCCCAATAGGTAGTATTTCATACGAAATCTACCTAAAAGCTTTGCCGATTCTCAATCAGCTGGCAAAATGACATACGAAAATTAATTTCTACTGTAAATATATGTTTATTTTTAATAAATAATTTTTTTATTCTTCACTACACATAGCAAATTTATTTTTTGAGATGTATACATGCACATGATTTAGTGGGGTTTTTTTGCAGAAAAACTTTTAAATAATTACTTGTGTTTGAAGACAGTTTTTAAATTTTACATATAGCAGCTACTATAAATATAGGAATAGCGAAAAGGGTATTTGTGCAATAAGGATAAGATATTCTCAAATAAATTTAATGAAGGACATTAAAATTATACAATTATTGGCACAGATGTCATATTCGCATATAATTGAAAAAAAAAAAAGATTTCTGTTTGGATGTTATTTTAAAATTACAACAGAAAATCATCTGTAAATATATATATAGACGCTAAAAGGGATAACAAACAATATACCTACATTTTGATAAATACATTTAAATGAAATGATCTACGTGTTTTATACGCTATGCACAGCATATATATTTTCAAATGAATGTAATTTGTTGAAGGTCAAAGTCTGTTTTGATTTGTAAATCAGTCCACAGCAAGGGGGTGGTGGTGATTTTAAAACTTTAAGTATACATTCCTTATTTTTTGAAGACTTTAAGAAAAAAGGATAAAATTTATTTTTACAAGTTTAAAATAATTAAACATAAAAACAAAATTGTGTTTAAGACTTAAGTGTTTTTAATTATAAAAACACTAGTTAGCCTCGATCATAATTAAAAATGTTTTATTATAATAATAATATGTTCCTAAACACTTACTCCTACAAAAAACTCCTTACACTTTCCCGATTTCGTATTTTATGGTTCATTTACATTACCATTACGTCAATCCTATGTGTTAAAAGTATATATAACGGAACTGCAGTTATGTTATCAAAATACATTTGAAAATTCGCGATGGTTACGAAACGTGAAACGATACGTTATAACATGTTTTAAGTAAATCATGTTTATAGAAGTTAGTTTAATTTAAGGATGTAGCATGCTGTATAACATAATTAAACAAAATAGCGTTGAATCAAATATCATCTTTTCCTCATGGGTAACTTACACAGAAATCTTAAATATAAGACAGTACAGAAGAAAAAAAGACTACAGTAAGAACGATTTAAACAATAATGATATATACTAATAAGTAAAAGTAATGGCAAACTTACCGCATTTTCTGTAAATGTTAGAAACTTGACACAACGAAAGCTTTCAAAACAGACGCCATTGGGAGACGCTACGCCTACGCTGGCCGTGAAAAGAAATAAGTTGCGCATGCGCAAAAATCGTACGGATCATAATGATTTCCGAACATGGGTTGGCTACACGATTATTACGAAAACCTTTGCAGGATAGTTAGAAAGTAAAGCAAAAACGACCCTTTTCGGAAACCTTACATGCTATCTGGGGTAGGTTTTTACAGCAGCAACTGATAGCCATTCAAGAAAATTTATCTGGTAAGAACTTCATTTTGGCACTAGAAATGTAGATACGATTTGTTCCCCCAAAATAAAGTTGAATCATCGTGGAGTTCTTTTTGAGGAGGTGGGGGGGGGGGGGGGGGACTTTAACACGCATGGGCGAACAGAACTTATTTTTAAAATGTCAAATGGGGTATCGTTTGTCGTGAATTTTTTTATTCTGAACCAAATAATATTGCAAGCAAGCCGATACGATCATTGTTTACAAAGTTAGGCCAGATTATAAGTAGTGGATTTTGGTAAATTTAATGACTTTGAAATAAACTCAAAATTATCCTGATTTTGACGACATTTAATAGTTTTGAGATGACTTAATATGATATAAAAAACTCTTTTTAAACGTAAAATAAATGTGACAAAACTATGCTAAAAAATAAAATATAATTTTCCACTTTGCATTGATAAAATCTTTTCTGTAACTTTCTTACAGATGTTCGTATCGACTTGCCGATAATGTTATTCAAATACATACGAAACGATATCCCACTTGACCTATTTAAAAAAAGTTGAATTTTCCCTCCTCGAGCTAAAATGCCGATCAAAAAATGCCCCCCCCCCCCACCAAAAAAAAAAAAAAAAAAACCAGTAAAACAACTTTACATTTTGGAGACTCATCGAATCTTAATTTGTAGTGCCAAAACGAGGTTTGTCTCAAGCTTTCGTGAATAGCAATCACTTGTTACTGTAAAAACCTATTTTACCTGCAAAAGACTTTGTATTAATAAAACCTGCCGTAACTTTGTAAGAAATGATCGTATTGACTTGCTGATGATTTCACCTGATTCGGAATTATAAAAAACATAATAAACAATATCCCATTTCACCTACTTATTTATTTATTTTTAGTTACCCCCTCCCTGAGCTAACAATGCCCCCTTTTGCGCACAAAACATGATAAAACAACTTTATTTTTTTAGTACTCATTGGATCTTCATTTTTAGTATCAAAACGAAGTTCTTCCCAAATTTGAGTGAATGGGCATCTGTTGTCTCAAAAAATCCTATTTTACCTGTGTACTACACGCAAAATTCAGAGAATTGACAACATTTCAATGAAATTACTACATATTTGCAGCTATACTTGTCATAACAAGATTCCGAGTTTGCAATTCATTTGCAGATGTTCTGACATGACAATATTGCAAATTTACAATGCGTTTGCAAATAGTCTGACATCGCAATATTACTAGTTTGCTATGGGTTTGCAGTAAGATTGATGCAACAAGATTGCAACTTGCACGACAACTTAGCTGCAAGTTCAAAGTATGGTGACTTCGGAGTTTGCATAATCTTGTTGCAGTCTTGTTATGAACTTTCAGACTTGTCATGCTGAGCTTGCTGCAACATTGCAAATCTGCAAAGTAAGATTGCTGAAAATTTTCTGCAAACTAAAATTGCTATCTGGGGAAGAACCCGAGGCGGCATTCACAGTGACAGGAAATGACCATTCCTTTTAGCCTACGGCTGATTTCCAATAGACCAATTCGTTAGGTGGCAACGAGTCACGTGATGTCCATATTTTTCCATGTTTTTGACGTCATCACCGCTAATGGAGCGGGAGATTTGGTGATTTTCTTGGCGATTTTCTGGCAACCTCGTATACTTTTGTTGACATACTAAAATTGTAAACAAGAAGCTATTAACCAGGATAATAACTTATAAAAAACATTATGTAAGATAATATATTTAAGAATATTAATAAAAGCAGTGTTACAAATTATCACCTAAATAATTATTAAATATACAGTGGATAAAAAGGTTCCATTAGCAGCTATAATCATATAATAAAAAAATGATTTTTCACTCAAGATTATTTATTATAAAGTAAATGAAAATTTGTAGTTACAAAAAATATAACGATTGATTGACATATTGCGAACGGAAACTTCCATATTTATTAAATGTTTCAATCGTAACGCCTATTGTATATATGTATATTATATATATATATATAACCGTATTTTAAAATACTAGGCTGTAATGTCAAACCAGGATGCATTTTTTTTATTAATAATAATAAAAGCATGACACACAGAAATTGTATTGTATTTAAATTTCTTGTTATTTCTTTATTTTACTGTATTAGAATTTATCAAATTACAAAACTAGTTAAATACTAATGTAAAATCAATACTTAAAATAAATGATATAATTCAAGAAATTGAGCATACATTAATATTCATTAGCAATATTCACAAGTCATAAAATGTCAGCTTTTTAGCTTTTCCTTTACAGCATTTATCACTGCTCTAAAAAATTAAGCATTCTTTTAATATATTAATTAACATTGACAAATTGAATGTGTGCTGTAGATGTTACTTAAAATAAATCTGATGGCACATTTGAAACTCTGAAAAATGTTTTGAAAGTTTTTACAGATTATGTTTGTTGTGTTTTCACAGATTTATTTTACTTTAAAGTTTATTATTAATTGTTAAGTTAATAGAAAACTAATGTACTAAAACTTGTTAAGACAAAATCGCTAGAGACGAAGGGAAATTTTCATTTTAGATAGATTTCACTCAGCAAATATAATTATATGGTATTTCTTTCACCAGAGCCATGAAATTTTTGTATATAATGAAAAGACTGTCTTTACCAAAATCCTGCACTAATGAATGGTCTCCTAATACACAATAAAAACACTGGAGAGTAAGATTTTTTTTTTTTTTTAAGTACCGGACTCTATAAACTCGGCCCCTAAAATAGAGGCCGTACCCGACTCGACCAGATAAAATGAATCCAAACTTTGAAATCGGCCGGGTCAGCAGAATTAGTACAGTTTTTTTGCTGAGCCAGGTTGGGAGATAAACAAAATAAACGGTCCTGACCAATATAACAAATTAAATGGGACGACTTCCGCAACATAAATATTGGGTCATTTTGCTCACGCAAAAACACCGGCTCGTTAATGTAAATCCTAAGAAAGATATATTTTTTTAAATATGTCGTTCGCATTCCATTATTTTTAAATGATCTTTTTTGCATTGGATAGCTGAGGTCGGTCTCTACAAAGAGTCATTTTTACTTTTATGATTGTGTTTATAGGTTTTTTTTTTTTTTTTTTTTACTAGAATACTTTCCCTTATGAAACTGTTTCAGAAAATCAAAGTATACTACGAAAAAACATCTGTAAACAAAATCGGAAAAGGGTCGAGATTGACCTCAGCTATTTGACGCAAAAAAAATAAATCATTTAAGCATATTGAAATGCGAACGGCCGTTTACCCTTGAGGGAAGTAGCTGATCCATAGGGGAAAAAAATCGGCCCGGCCCGTACAAAAAATAAATTAATTAATTAATGGCCCAGCATAAAAGTTAAAAGTTTGGCCTGGCCCGGAAAACATTTAAAATCTCAGCTTCATTCGACTGAATTTCTTCAAAACATTGATTTTTACGCTGATATGGTTAAAAATTGTTTCGTAGGAAGAGTTCTCAACAAAAATACTTATTTTATCTTTTTTTTTAATGTTTATAATCTTTATTTTTAAAGAAGCGCCTAATAAAATCACTCAAGTACTCATTTATAACTAATAAACAAACGTAATTTTGTCAAAAAAAAATGGCCATAATTTTTTTTGCAAAAAACAATTATGACCATTTTTTTCCCCCCACTTGGACCAGAAAATCAGAGTTCTAACTTTTTACGATTGCTCTTTCATCTTCACCTAACACTTCATTTATAATGACTGTTTCATAATAATGGAAGCCATCAGTCCATCAGAAGAAAATAACTCGGTGGAAGCAGAAACTCGGATAGGCGGGACTCGGTAAATTGGGACTGTACTGAATATGTCATTTTAAAAATGATCTTTAGAATATTTTTGTTGATGTTCAGAGGGACCACCCCCTTGGATCCGCCACTGTAGATTATGTAGTTCAGTGTTACATATTTTAAATTTTAAAATGAGTCGTCTATTATAAAATTAGTAAAATTCTCTTTGTAAATAAACTTTGTGGAAGAGGGGGTGGGGGGGGGGGGATACACCAAAATCCATGTTTGAGCCGGGTGCAAAAAAGGCTAGTTTCGGCCCTGCAGTTATCAATAGGTGAACTGCTAAAAAAAAAAGAAAGAAAGAAAAAAGGAGTGTTTCTAGTTATCCTAAAGTGTTTTCGGCAGTGTGAGATCTGCACGGGCCGGCTTTTAGGCACGGGTCATACTCTTTTCTGAAGGTTCTGTCCGGGCCGGGTTAAGGCATTACTTTTTTCCTGAAAGATCGGGCCGGGCCGGACCTAACTTATTTTTTCTGTACAGAGCCCGGACTGGTTTCATTCCTAGTCTTCATGATCCAAAATTTTCAGTCCTAGTTTTGACAAAGCCTGTATGAAAATCATTGTCTCGTCGTGGCCTGGTCCGTTCAAAGGTCAGAATTAGGCCTGCACCAAAAATGTTTGCAAAAAATGCATACATTTTTAAATCGCCATTATTCTACAATTAAACATTAAAATTTATATTCTTTTTAAAGAGTAGTAGATTTCATACACTTATTAAAATATAGCTAAGTTAAAATATAGTAAAACGAGTGAAAAGAACCTGCCTATGACGGAATCCTGTTTTAAACTGAACAACGTGTTGAGGATCTTGTCTATAACGCTTTTTTTTTTCTTTTTTATACAATTCCGTCTTAGCAGATTTTACTGTATAACATTTTTCAGATTTTTAACACTTCAATGCATAGAATATGGATTAACAAAAGTAATGATAACTGAAACATTTACATACAAGAAATAGAGACTCATTAAAAAAATAAATATCACAGCCTGCGGCACTTCATCAATGTTTTGTAGAAATTCAGTCGGGTTGGGCCGAGATTTTAACTTTTCCAAGCCAGTCTTAGGCCGAACTTTCAACTGTTATATCGTGCCGAACTTTTAAATTTTTTACTGGGTTGGGCCAATATTTCTTTTGTACGGGCCAGACCGAACTTTTAATTTTTGTATCGGGCTGGTCCGTGCCGATTTTTTTCTGCGAGTCAGGCAGTCCCGGGTCGAATTTTTTTCTACGAGTCGGGCAGTCCCGACCTAGAAATTTCAGGCCGGGCCCGGAAATTTCAGTCCGTGCAGACCTCTAAGTGTCTCTATACGATATTTCAAGACCTCTACAATCTGGAAAAGCCGCGGCCGAAACGATTCCGGAATTGAGATTGTACAAATATCAGTTCCTTGGGTGCGGCGCTTACGTCGATAAACTTTTTTTTAAACAGATTTTCATTGGTGTGGCGCTTACGGTGGGTATTCCCGAAAATACTGTATATATCATTTTCTTTTTTCTGGGCACTGTTTTAATTCCATATTCAGTAGAACAGGAAAATAAAAATGGGAAATATAATAATTAATTTAATATGCTATCTCAAAAAATGCATTTTTCAAATTCTTTTATTAAAAAATTGATTGTTATTTACTTTTATATTTAAATTTTTTATATATTTCTTTTAAAAAATCATTTTTGGACCCATAATTTGTAAATTTGTTTACATTCATTAAGCAATGCGAATTATAGAAAATTGTGGATTATAGATCCTTGACTGTATTTTATTACTATAATAATAGTTCTTTGAGAAAAACTGTATTTTTTGTTAGTTAGGCACAGTTGATAAATTGACAAATAGTGTTCTCGTCACAATCATTTGTACTGCATTCATTTCATTTAAAATATAAATCTTTCACTTATTTTATTCAAAAATAAATGACCAAGTGTGTGTACTACTCGCGCTCAGAGGATTCTGTACAATAAGAATAAATCTATGAATTATTAACTCTATTATTAAAAAAAAATCATTACTAAAAGAAAAATAAAGCTTTGTAAAAAACTATACAACATAGGGTTTGGTATAGCTGTATATATACTAGAAAAGTATGAATGGGTATACTGTGAATGTTCAAAGAGATGTGAAGCCTAAATTCTATCAAATGTTTCTATTTTTTATAACAGTTATTTAAATAAAATAAAATTTGCTTTTTCTTTTTGTGTGCAAAAATTACCTTAAACGGGTTTTCAGGAGGGCAGAGACGATTTTTCTTTTTGATTTAAGTGTTCAACAATTACTTTAAAAGGGGGTTCTTTTTACTTTTGTATGTTTGCAGCGATATAAAGATATGATTTTACATTTGAATAACTTTATATCAATTAACATCTAAAAGAGATAGTTGCTATTTAAAAGGTATGACTATTTTCATGTAAAGAAAAAAAAAAATAAATAACAAAAAAATATATTGTTTGGATAAATAAATAACAATTTCACAAAACAATACCCTTTTCCCCAGAAATATCTTATGACAACCAAGTGTCAGACTTCTCCCCCAACCTAAAATGAATATATATGCACAGCCCTTATATCATGCAAATCAGACAAAAAATGTAGATTTGTATAAACACTGCAGCAGCAAAAGGAGGTTGCATTTCAAAATTAAAATTTCTCCCAGAGTATTTAAAAAACTGATAAGATGTATTAAAAATAACTTATGTTACGATAAAAATATGTAAAAACCAATGTAAAGAAAAGCATACGTAGCACAAAACGTTTATAATTTGTTTCAAGGCTTTATAAAAGGAATCTTTATTTCAACACAAATTTAATGAAAGAAAATGTTAACAGCAATATGGCTAATGTGAGAAATAATTATTAATTATCAGTGTGTTATTAATGTGGGTACTACTTGATTACCCCGTCGACCAATTTCATCAAATTATACAAATTTACATAATTTTATTTTAAATAACGAAAGAAAAAATAAATTAGTAAAACATTAATAAAAAACAAAAAAAAAAGTAGAATTAAAAATCACTTGATGACATAACAAACACTTGTATCATGTTTAATGTCCAGTGAATATGACATTTACGATCATCCATTATTGGCATTTAATATTATAGTTTGATGACAATTTTTTGGTGGACGGGATAATCAAATGGTACCTTAATGTGTACGGGGTTGCACATGTATAACGTTAGCAATATTTAGGTAATTTTAGCCCCTTCCCCCTCACTTACAGTATCAAATGTTATCATTCCTCACCCCCCCCCCCCCCTCCATAATGATATCATTATCAATGTTTAAAAATCCTTTTTATTTTTATATGTTACTACTATTGTTCTTTCTCACTCTCTTTTTTTTTTTTTTCGTCTTTGAAGATTACAGTGGCTTTTCTATGAAGCCTTTAAACACATTAATGCTAAACTTATTGTTTGTTTCGGCTTTTAGTCCAGTGGTTAGGGAGTTGAATTCAGAATTAATTAGGGGAAGGCTGGGAATTATTTTAATTCCTTCAGTTTAGGTCTAGAATGAATGTGCTATGTTTTCCCCCTCATACTAGGTGAGCGTTAGGAAATATGTATAGATTTACAGTCAAAAAACACATTTTTTTACATACCATAACAGTTCCTCCAAACAACTAACTCTGTCAAAAACATTGTCAATACAAATGTTGTAGAGCTTAAAATTCTGAGTAAAATGAGTAACTACACTTAATATTTTTGTTGAACATTAGGTCACAATTCCAGTTTAAAGTTTTAGACCTGTGGTCAGGGGGTTGAACTCAGAATTAAATAGGAGAAAACTGGAAATTGTTTTAATCCCTTCAGTTTAGGTCTAAAATGAACATACTATGTTTTCTTCCTCGTACTTGGGTGAATGTTAGAAAATATGCACATATTTATTTTTGAAATAGCCCACATTGGTTTTTATTTGTCAGATATTGTATCATGCAAGGAGTAACAATTCTCCAAAACCCCTTCCAAATAAGTATATTGGCTGCACCACTGGTATAAGGAATATACACACAAATAATAATTATGAAAAATTAGCCATAGATTATGAAATTCTCACCAACAATAGCTAATAAGAACTTTATTTTTTTCATACAATGAAATGAAATATATTAATGAGCCATTTAAAAAAACATAACTGAATAAAAATCTATTTTCAGCACTTGTTGGTCCCATAACACTTTTTGATGCATTATATTTATTGAATTTTGCATTTAAATAGCACACAATGGACCTCATTAACATTAAATAATTACATGGCGATCCCAGTATATTTATGAGAGTTAGAAAGTGGGAAAATAGACAAACCAAAACTATTCAACTTACTGAATAAACACTTTTCAACCATGTTGAAAGTGTTAAAAATGAGAATATTTTCTCATTGTTTTATATCTTAGTCATTTTGTTATTAAAAATAAATAGATAATTAAAACTGTTAAATGAAAACAACAAATTTTTAATAAATTTCTTTTATTTGACAGTACAAGTTACAGAAACAAAATAAAACTTCTTTATATTATAAATATTATTACATAACAAAATTTATTATTGAATATAATGATTACTACATATAATAAATAAAATAACATTGACACAATGCTTTGCAGTATAGGTGAAAACTGGGAAATTGAGTTAGTAGCCAGTGGCCGGTAGACTCAGTTTCATTAGTGGCCACTTTTTAAAGTTAGTGGCCACTATAATGTTTCAAACTTTCTTGACATCTACATAAATTATAATCGATGTATATATACATATTTTTCTACAAGTCAGAGTGTTATATTCATGATAAGAATAGGGAAGCAGTCAAAATTCAAGAAAATTACTTTAAAACCACAAAATCTGTTACATTAATTTTTTTAGAATATATCTTTAGATTATTTGTATATGTTCATAAACACTATTATCAATTTAAATTACTATTACTTTCTTTATGTAAAAAATAACTAAATCAAAATTACAACAGTTAGGTGTATACAATTAAAAAAATATCAAATAAAGCACAATAAAATGTTATTTGGATTTTATTTAATAAGTAAATGTGTTATTAATATACTACACACATTACATACAGTTGAAATCTAAGCTGATGAGTGTATTCCGCTGGATTAAACAGTATCCCATGAAGAAAAATAATCTAACTGGTGAGCATGTGGCAGGAGTCGAAATATTGAAAATACTGCAATGTCCTTAAAATCCACTTGTACCCGGTGAAAAAAAAAAAAGGAATAAAATATTTGAAATGCATGTGGAGTCAAAGCTGATGAATATATTTTGCAGAATAAAACTGTATTTCTTGAAAAAATAATCCAACTGAAGAGCAATGGCGAAAAGCAGAAATATTGAAAATACAGCTAAATCGTTGTAATCTGCTTGCATCTGGTAACAAAAAGAATCAACCACTTTGCTAATTAGATGTAACCAAAGTAGAAATGCATATTTTTATGAAAAAAGCTATATTTCACATGGCAATCAATAACAGATTTTTTATCGCCACTTGGAAAGTGGCGACTAGGGTGGCGATTGATGGCCGATTTTTTAATCGCCACTTTTACAACTTTAATCGCCATGTGGCGAGTGGCGACCGCCAATTTTCACCTATACTTTGCAGAAAATTTATTGATCTGCAGAAACAGATATTTACATTTTAATTTAAAAGAAAGATAAAGCATTTGTAAAAATTGAGTAAAAATAGACGGTACTTTTCTGTTATATGGACACCATTGTTGCCAAGCATAATAATTGACACAAAATGAAAATCACGTAAATTGAAACATTTGAAAAATAAAAGAAAAAACAGTGTCAATAGTAAAGTGAGCTTTTTTAAAAATAAACATTTGAAAATTACAGACTTTTAAGAACTATTTTATTAAATCACCAATATATACTTAAAATAAATGAACAAATAACTGTTATACAATAAAGTAATAAAATAAAACTCATATTAAACTACTGGTATAAAATTAAAAATATATTTTAGCATTGCAGTAAACATTTCATTGATCAAAGATCAGGATAGAAATAATTGGGACATTAAGTACCAAATAGACTGTATAACTAGCGAAATTGTTAACTATTAAGACAGGTTTTATTTTATAAAGAAGTGGGATAATCAATTAATAATTTTCAGTTCGTATAATAATTAAAAAGTAATAAATAGTACATCAAAATTAAAAAGCATGTTTCTTGACATACTTAAACAAAAAAAAAAAAAAAAAAAAAAAAAAAAAAAAAAAAGAGGAAAGAAAGAAAATTTCAGTTGATCAAATTGATCAATTGAAATAAACAATAATTGGTAAATAATATTTAGTGAGACAAAATGAAATAAGCCTCATTCAAACTGCTAAGAATATCAGCAGATTTGAAGACATCAGAAATGCAAGTGATTTACACTCCTGTTCTATTAAAAAGAAAACATTTATGGTTTATACATCAAAATTTCTAAAAACATTACAATAATACATTTAGAATACTGTATTTACTACTCATAAGTAAGAGAAACTTACTGTGTGGGCAGAATATAGGCAAGACAAAATAGCTTTTGGACTATTGGTGTTAAATATTTATATAATTAGAAACACATCTAAACAGAGCTTAAAATTATTCAGTATCTGTATTTACTCAAGTAAGATGGAGTGATGAAATCAGAAAAGTAGCCGGTGTAAATTGGATGACTAAGGCACTACACAGGAAAGAGGAAACATTGGAAAAATCTGGGGGAGACCTACATCCAGCAGTGGATTGAAAATGGTTGCTGTTGATGATGATATCTCATTATGTCACATGCCAAGAGATAACAAAAAAGTATGATATATTTGAAAGTGTAATATAACCTGAAGACATTTTTTAAAAAACAAGAAGAAAGATAGAAGTAAATGTCTTACAATTGCCCCCAGAACATTGTTTAAATGCATTTTACAACTTTTTAAAGCCAAATTAAGAACAGACTCATTTATTGTAATCAGAAAATTATTATAAAGTACAAATAAACAGTAAAAATTACAAACAAGTACAAATAAAAAGTAAAAATTATTTAAAAGTATTAACGGGTACAACTTACTTTTTTTTCAGGCAGGTGGGAGATCATGAATAAAAAGAGGGCTACATCTGAATAAACAATGTAATGCAAATAAGAAAAATGATAAGTGAGGCTAGTTTTCATGTTAAAATGGCTATGAGTCGCCTCACAATAAGAGCCTATGATAGTAGTAACGGGAGAACACAAACTAAATGTTAAACTAATGGCAGTGTTCTTTTCAAAATTCTTATCTGCATTTCGATACTTTGAATTTTTTTTTTAGGCCTAGGTTACCTGAGGCTAATATCTAATCAAATATCTTTACTTTTTTTTTATGTGCAGTTTTTTTTCTCTGAGGGCACTTTTAATTTTGGAACAGGATCTGAAACTGAAATTTTCCTCTGAAAAACTGTACCTGAAATAAAGAGTAAAAAGATACCAAATTAGACATTGACCTCAAATATCTCATGCAAAACAAAAATCATTTTAAAATATTGAAATGTAAACAAGAAATTTATAAAGAAAGTTGCCATTGGTTTAATATTAGTTTGCGAGCATCGTTGCATAACTAGCATAATTCGCATTGCATCCATTTAATTTTAAATATAAGTTATTCACTCATTTCATTTAAAATACATGTTGCATACATTTCAAATATATATGCCTTTCACCCATTTCAATTAAAATACAGAGAAAAATAAATACCATAAAATTATCATCAAAATATTGCTTCTAATTTAGTAAAAAAAAGCTGTTATTGGCAAGATTTGTGTATGACTAGCATAAAAGTACCAAAAATACTCTAAAGTTGTTAATAAGCATTAAATAGTTTAGCCAGCATGAGTATAATAGTCATTGTAGAATAATTTAAATTGAAAAAATATGAGAATATGCTTTCCACAAATAGAAGGCTTGAATAAAATGCAATTATTTATAAAGGTTTTTTTTTTTTTTTTTTTAAGGAGTAGGAAGAGATAATACAGCTGATGTGCAATATGTGTTACAAATAAGAATCATTATTTTCTATGCTGAACCAGTGGCGCAGCCAAGGGGAGGGTTTGGGGGTTAAAACACCCCCCAGAGCTAAGTAAAATTACTATAATTGACGTTTATATGAATCAAAACCAAAATTAATATTTAAACTTTTTGGCTTTGTTATGAATCCGCCGCTTTGTTAAATCAAATTCTATTCAACAAAGTGATTCAATTAAATGGCGAAAATTCTACGTAAAACTGTGAAAGCGCATGCATTGCATGCAGCCATTACATGCATTGGTTAAGTAAAAAATGGTTATTTGGACTAAGTCACTTTTCGAGACGTCTTATGCTAAAAGAATGGAAAAGAAGCAGATTTCCTGCCACACAGACGCTTTGAATTCAAGTATTATATAGTGGGCCGTTTCTGAATTCCACTTCTATCTTTGTTCCATGTTCGAAACAATAATAGACCATCGAATTCCAAAGAAAACATAAAACATACACTTTGTACACTCTCTCTGTTTCAAACGCCCTGTTTTACGTCTTTTGCTCTCAGTTATATCTAAAGACCAAGATTTGCGCATCCAGGTAAAAATCTTTGTAAAAATAAGAATTAAGAAAATAGTTTTTTTAAGTTATAAAAAGTTGTTTTTGATTAGGATTGAACAAATTATCGCAATCAAGTGTTTCTTTCAAACCATGTGTTCCGCAGGGGCTCTGTGATCAAATTTAAAGAATATACACTGCTCAAAACAAAGGATATTTGAAGTTTTATATAAAATAAAGATATAAACGAATTTTTTTTTGCCGAAAATAGAAGAAGAGAATCACAAATGCAAATTTTTCTGGTTTTCAAACTGTGGAGTATGCAAATTTTGAGTTCGACGTCAAAAACGTCGCTTCAGCGGCAGCGAATGAAATTTGACTTTCAACTGGATAAAAGAGAATGAAGACAAGGATGATCGGCATTCAGTGATTGCTTTGTTTCGATGAGTACGATGTCTCAACGAAGTCATTTGACAGATTCAGAAGCTTTGAGAATTGTTGGTAGGTTAGAAGGGGGCCAAACTCAAGCCGAAGTAGCGCAAGCCATTGGAGTGTCACAAAGTGTCATTTCCAGGATCTGGAACCGTTTTTTGGAGAGTGGATGTGCAGGCCGAAGACCAGGGCAAGTACGTAGACGGGCAACAACGCCCAATGAAGATCGGTATTTAGCGTTAACAGCTCGGAGACACCGAACCATGAACGCTACTCTTCTCCAACAACACCTTCGCTCGGCTACAGGCACCACGATTTCAACTCAGACTGTCCGAAACTGGCTCCATGCTGTAGATCTGTATGCTCGCCGACCGATGGTATGTGTTAGATTAACATCAAGGCATCGTCGCGACCGCAGGGAATGGGCAACCGAGCATGTCAACTGGAGGAGAAATGAATGGAGCAATATTCTGTTTTCTGACGAGTCCCGTTTTTCTGTGCATCCGGATAATAGGCGTATTTTCATCTGGAGGGACCGTGGCAGTAGGAATAATCCTGCGTTCGTGCACGAAAGTGTCAGATTTGGCGGTGGAGGAGTGTTGGTGTATGGTGGCATCTCCATTGACGGGCGCACTGACCTCTACATCATTCGAGATGGAGCTCTGACTGGTCGCCGATATAGGGATGAGATCCTCAGACCTATTGTAGTCCCTTACGCTGCAGCAATCGGAGATAACTTCATTTTAATGGACGATAACTGCAGGCCACATCGTGCAAACCTGGCGGAGGATTTCCTTTTCGAGGAAGGAATCGTTCGAATGGAATGGCCAGCGTGTTCTCCAGACATGAATCCAATCGAGCACGTTTGGGACGCTCTAGGAAGACGAGTTTCTGGCCGCCAACAACCCCCACAAACTCTCCAAGAACTGGAAAGAGCTCTTCTGGAAGAGTGGGGCAGAATACCCCAACTCGTCATTAATAGCCTCATTGAGTCCATGCCTCAAAGGTGTTCAACGTTGCTGGCCGCCCGTGGAAACCATACCCCCTACTGAAAATGATTTTCTTTGAAGAAAACACCTTTTCTTATTCTTTTTTTCTCATATGCACAAATTGTGTTTTTTTCCTTTAGTACACAAATGCGCAATAAAATGCATTTTTTTTCTGCCAAACATGTGTAATTTATTCTCATATAACCTACTATGTCTGTCGACCATGTATCAATCAGCTAAACAGTTTACCAGATACAAAATCCACCTAAAACTGCAATATCCTTTAATTGTTTTGAGCAGTGTATTTCATTAGTTGGTAATATATAGCAACGAGTAATAGTGCTTGCTGTCGGTTACCACCCGTGCCTCGTAGGAAAGAAGCATTGATTGTAATTTCATTGGCTTATAGATACATGCCTGGTAAGTATGGATTTTGAAAGGGGAGGGTTATTTTATTAGAATTTATAAAAAATACTATCTATAATTGTACAAAATTTTATGCGACTCATGCATTAATTTTAATTAATAAGCAATAAATTAGTTACACATCGATTTACAATTATTTCATTTTAAAGAATGCTACCTGCAAATCATCAAAATTATACCAACTGACCCGTCCAGCGTTGCCCGGGCCCACGATAATTACCTCAATTTTGCATGATTTTATATCTTTAAACCTATTTTATATTTCTAAATGGAATTTTTGCTAAAAAATTTTGATTATTGTAGGTAAAAGCATTTTTAATAAGACATGTTCTTGTTTGGTTTTTGTTTTTTTTCCGTAGAGTTGTTTTATAGTTTTAAAAAATAATCCTTGTTGTCTGAATTCTATAAAATCTTCATCCGTTATAAATATAACGGTTTTACAGACCCTGGAAAAACATTGATATATATTTGTAAAAGAAATTTGTTCTCCTCTCGTTTGTTCTTTTCTGTTTTGCGCCGGATTCTTTAAAATAACAACAACAAAAACAAATTTTACTGTCTGAATTCTCTTACTCTATTTTACTACTAAAATTTTGTGAAAAAATTTTGCATATTTAATAGTGAAAACATGAGCCAAAGCCGAGCAAACCCATCACGCCGAAACACCTACCTTTTTAGCATTTTCATCGAAAAATTTTCAGATTTTTTAAAATACTTTTATCCATCAGAGCGTTTCGAAATTTTTGTAGGCGTTGTAAATTTGGTCTTCCGAGATGCTCTTAAAAGATTGTGTCGAAATACAGACATTTACTTACGTTTAGCTTAGAAAAAAGATCGTCTTCGAAAGGCACGAAGTGACTGACGGGCGGTTCTGAATAAATTGTAATTTAGAATGCTTTCAGCTCATTTCACATCTTTAAATCTCTAATTTTTAATAAACTGTTTATACCCAGAATCTGCATCTTAAGAGTAATAATATATATACTAAATTTCTTGTTTATAACGCTAAGAGCTTCAACAAAATCATAATTTAGAACGCTTCTAGGACGTTTTCCGCTCATTTCATCCTTCTAAATTTCGCAATTTTTAAAAATCGTTCTAAGGGAGCATTTAGTACATGAAAGTAATCGCCGTGCCAAATTCCAAGCTTCTATGCCAACTATCACATAAATCGCAATTTTAGAATGTTTCTTACTCTTGCATTCTTTTAAATTTCGAATTTAAAAAAAAAATTCTGGGCGAGTATTTACGTCTCTTAAGTAACATAAAATTTCAAAATTCATGTAAAATTTCAAGTTTCCATGTAAAATTTCAAGTTTCTAGCCCTAACAGTTCTAAGTATGTTATGATTTAGAACATTTTTTAGAGCGTTTTCCGCTCATTTCACTCTTTTAAATTCCGAATTTTTTAAAAACCGTTTTGAGCGAGTATTTATACCATAAAAGTAACCACCATGCTGAAAACCAAGCATTCATAACCAACTGTATCGCACAAATCGCGATTTTAGAACATTTTTTGCTTTTGCATCCTTTTAAATTTCGAATTAATGGAAAACTGTTCTTGGTGATCATTTACGTTTTTAGAGTAACAGCCGTGCCAAATTTCAGGTATCTAGCCCTAAAAATTCCCACTAAATCATAATTTAGATCGTTTTTTGCTCATTTCATTCTTTTAAATTGAATTTTTTTTAGAAACCGTTCTTGAGCACTTATACATCCCAAAAGTTACCACCATGCCAGAATTCTAACCTTCTATACCAACTGTATCATACAAATCACAATTTTAGAACGTTTTTTGTTCTTGCACCCTTTTAAATTTCGAATTTTTAAAAAACTGTTCTGGGCAAGCATTTAAGTCTCTAAATTAACAACCATGCCAAATTTCCTGTTTCTAGCCCTAACTGTAACAAATAAATCGTAATTTAGAACGTTAACTGTTCCTTTTCCTCTTCTAAATTTTTAATTTTTTAGAAACCATTCTTAGTGAGCATTTATATCTTAAAAGAAACCACTAGACAAAATTTCAAATTTCTAGAACCAACAATATCCCAGAAAGCAATTTTAGAATGTTTTTTGTTCCTACACCGCTTTGGAAGTTGTTGTACCGATGTAAAATATAGCCTATGTTGGAGCGGAGATGGCCACCAGCATTTTGCCAACATTATTACGGTTGCACTCCACACTTAAAAAGTAAAATGGAACTATTATGAGATCATTCGTATGTCTTATTTTGCTGGCGCTCAGCGTTGAAGTTAAGGGCGCTCGATATACCAAAGAAAGATGATGTCGCCGCAACGGCGACAACGGAGTGCAAAGGGTTAAAGTTAAGAACAAGAATTCGGGATTGTCTTGGAATGAAATCCCTGCGTATTTTTGATTGAACAAGTGGATTGGAACCCTATTATTTTCTATGCAAAAATTATTTGTTGGACTGTGCTCTTCCATCTCTTAAAGTTTGCCTCATCATTTTTAAACACTTTTTATAAATCTAACCTAGCTTTGTGTTAATTCATTAGTGCATTTTATGTTTTCTAACTCTAATATTATAAACGCTGAAATATAGCCAATGTAACTGCGGAAAAAAAGCGTTATGATTTGGTTAATTAAAAAGATCGATTACATTAAACGGTGATTCATATAACCGGCGAACACCTTTATCTGAAACTCAAAACCCCCCCTAGAGCCGAATTCTGGCTGCGCCACTGTGCTGAACTTAGCTTATAAACTGTATACTAATTACAACTTAAGAAAATAACCAAATTATATGAATGATATCTGTGGCAACTATGGTCACTTAAATTTTTCCACACACTTTTGAACTAAATTCTGATTCAATAGCTATTAGCATTAACATCTCAAAATTAATCTTCTGAGCTAAAAAAAAACATCATGTGATATACTTAAAATTTCTTAGTTAATTCATATATTTAAAATAAAGTATGAAATTACCCTTTACTTGCAAAATATATTATAGGGAAAATATAAATTCAGTAAGCTAAATCTAAAAGCATGGCTTCCAATTTCATTGAATTTTTCTGTAACGAATTTTAAAGAATTCAGTGATGCAAAAATTTAGAAGACTCTTTTCAAACTATAGCCTTTTATGGCATTGGATATCATTGGTGCACCCACGAGAGAGCTGAAACCCCTCCCAGACTAGACATTTAATTTTCTTTTAATTATGGAAGAGTTAATTTTTAATAGGTCCTTAAAAAATCAGAATTTTTGAAAAGATATTCATTTTGACACATATTTTTTTCTCTTTTATTTATTATGAAATCAAAATATTAGCATGTTTAAAATTTACTTAAAAATTTAAGGTACTTCTTAATTATCCTGTCGACCAATTTCACCAAATTATATAAATCGCCAAACCACTCGCCAAAATTATACACATTGACATAATTTTTATTTTAAATGACGAAAGAACAAATAAATTAGTAAAACATTAATAAAAATACAAATAAAGCATCGAACTAATGGTTTTAATGGCCATTATTGGCATTTAATCTTACAATTTGGTGACAGCAATTTGGTCGACGGGATAACTAAGAAGTACCAAATTTAATACCCCATGCAACTTATTGCTATCTTTAACCTTCATAATATTTTGATAATTAATAATAAAACTTTAAATTGTTTGATTGCAAACACAATGTAAAACTATTCAGATGCAGAAACACACCAAAAAATCACAAAAACTAAGATATATTTTAGTACAGTTATTTCATTATGTAATATGTTAAAAGCATTCAGAATTAGCCCCACCAAAACTTTCCAGAGCTTTATCCGACTCTGCTCAAGTCAGCAGAAAAAAATTAAGTCAGGACCTCATCCGGCACGGCTTATCAAATCAAATGAAAGAAAGAGCTCGGCAGCAGGCCAGGCCAAATCTGGGCATATATAGGACTCTAAAATATTCGTAGCCCCCTCCAAAGCATAATCCTGGATATGTATATTAATTCTAATTTGCGGAGACATTGAAAAGTAAATTACAAACATTGACTGAACAAAACAAACAATGTCACTAAATTTTATTTTCGAGCTCAGAGATCTTTAAAAATGAATTACTATATTGATATTGATGCATTTTAACAGAATTCTAAAATACACATATGCGTCTGATAATTTCAATAACTTATGCTAATTAAATAAAAAATTCATCTCACTTTAAAAAATTGTAAATAAACAACCTAAATTATAACCTTGATAATAATGGCAATACATTTTTTAGATTATTTCAACATTAGTAAATATTAAATCGAATACATTATTAGGTACATATGCAGCTTAATAATTATTAAGCAAATGAAGTTATAATGTTAATAATATAGATAATACATTTTAGATTATTTCATATTAAATAGACTAATATATGCAGCTTAATAATTATTAAGCAAATGAAATTATAACCTTGATATAATCATAATACATTTCAATATTAGTAACATTAAATGATTATATATATATGCAGTCTGATAATTACTAAGCTGATATTAAATTATAATTTATAATTATCCAGGGACACCATTTCAAAAGTTTCATTAAAATGGAGAGAGTTATAATTTAATATTATAGTATACAACTAAGAAGCAATCTACATAATTATATTCAAATATATATATTTTTAACTAGCCAAAGCAGTCATTAGATGATAAAAGTACCCGATTTTCAGAATATTGTTATATCAAGGGTTTATGAAATAATTTTATGAACCTTAAACTTCTTATTTAATGCTATGATCTTATTTTAAACAAATCTGATAAGTTATTTTAGCTTTAGTGTAATTTCAGAATATTTTTTTATAGCTTGTGACACATTTTTTGAAACATCAAATTCCTTGAAAAGAGTGTGTGTGCACGGGGAGAGAAGAGATTAACTGTTCCTCTCTAATATGATACTCATACACTTAATTAAAGGTCAAAACAGGGAAATTTCATTACTGGCCAGTGGCCAGTAGTACCAGTTTTATAAGTGGCCACTTTCTTTAAACTAGCAGCCACTTTTTTATTTAAAAATACTAAACAGTAAACTTTTGTTAAAATTTTTATTAGTATTAATCTAAAATTGAATAGCACAAATAAATATGCTAATCAAGCAGGACGGTCGTTCTGCCAAGCCAAGCTGAAAAAAATGCTAACCTAGCCAAACAAACAAACGCCAAGAATAAAACGCAAGACACCGTAACTGCTTATTATACTGAAGACAGCTTCTCCATGTTAAATCAACCAAACATGCCAGCGTAAAATTTCCCATATCAAAAGAACCAATCATCGCAGAAAAATAAAACCAACACCAGAAGGACCTAATGGAAAAGATCTTCAATTTGAGACCAAATGCATCCTCATAAATTAATTATAAACAGAGATATAGATTTTTTAAAATAACGTCGAGATACTGAAAATGACAAATTTAATTTCTTCGTCACAACTTATTCTTCAATCGAGGTAGAGACTTAAATAATGGACATAAAAAAGTAAGGATTGCATTTTTGGGCAGATATTTACTCAATCTACGTGCTTTTATAAAATTCAGCTTTAAAAACACAAATTTTCTATTCTTAATTAGCGAAAAACTGTTAATTAATTCTAAAGTTTATAAATTATGCCAAACAGCGATAAACCCGCCAAACCATTTTAGAAGTCTTATACTATTCTTTTATATTATCCTTTTGCATTGATTTCATCGAAGAAAACTATGGCCGAGATCCAGATAGATTTTTCGCTGTTAGCGAAATGAGTTTGACCAATCAGAAACCAGAATGTTTGAGAATTTTTGCTGTTTCTGAATCCCGAAGTATGTCATAAAAGTTTTGAGTCATTTTCTTAGTGCCATGGAGGAAATGCAATGTTTACAGAAATCTAGGCTGGGATCCAGATAGATTTTTCGCTGTTAGCGAAACGAGATTCACCAATCAATAGCCTTCATTGCTGCAAACAGCGAAAAGTTCGCAAAAGTGCAAGCTTCTGATTGATGAATCTCGTTTCGCTAACAGCGAAAAATCTATCTAGATTGCGGCCAATTATGTTGAACACAATTTTGCATTTCCACATCCAGGAAGGGTATTGATGTCATAACAACAGTACAGCGCCTAGAAGATACAGTGTGGAAAACGGCTATTCCTATAATGCTTTAAAAAGTGCTAAGAACTTGTATCCCATAAATCTCCAACAATGCTCAGCGGCAATATGCTGATACGAGCGCCATCTCGTAACTCTTTTCAATATAAACACTGTGTTTTAAAAAATTATAGAATGTTAAATGTCGGAAACTATAAATAGAAGATATTTTGGTCAGTTATAAGCTAATTTACTTAAGGAATGACGTGAAATAGGTTAAAGAGTCTCTTTTATAATGACTATCATTTTAAATCACTACGATGGTGCTACGATCGACATCTTGTTATTCAGTATCGTTGTACATTTATGGGATTCAATTTTTTAGCACTATTTTGTAGCCGTTTTCGACACTGTATCTTCTAGGCGCGTAACAACAGTGCATATTCGAAACTATTTAAGGCATTGATTCTGAACTCCTTTGCTATACATTTCAATATTAAAGAAGTTGTTGTTTCAATAGTTTTAGTACTTTTCTCTATTGCTCACTCTAAAACACAAATATCGAAATTTAACCAACAGCGCTCAGAAACTATAGCGCCTAGAATATATAGTGTTGAAATCGGCTAACCCTGTAATACTTAAGCGCTAAAATATTGTATCCCTTAAATGTGCAAAGATACTGCTGCAATATGCAGATCGCAGCGACATCTGCAGGATATTTTCTACAACTGCAAGAAATTGCTAGTCTATACAATATAATAATAGTAATACGAAAATCCCGCAGATGTCGCTGCGATCGGCACTTGAAATTTTAGCAGTATCGTCGCACATTTAAGGGATACAAATTTTTAGAACTGTTTGGATAGCATATTTCCACACTACGTATTCTAGGCGCTGTATCAGAAACAACACCATAACAGAGAGCCTTTATACATAAGAGTGGTGATATATGCACAGGAGGCATGCCCATTTCAAGTTTTTGTCGAAAGTACGGCAATCCGCTTTCTTGAATAGAGGATATTCAATCTACGTTATGATCACATGGTCAAGGCAAGAACGTCTAGCGTAAAGAAGGGAAGGTCCGTCTACGTAATGTAAATCCCCGCTAGCCAATGAAACAGTTCATGGGAGAAAGCAGTAGTACACTGTTAAAAATATCGTGAAAAATTACCTCTGTTTTTAAAGGCTATCTGTATTATGACCAATGA
The DNA here is from genome assembly GCA_963932465.1 of Maratus speciosus. Lineage (NCBI taxonomy): Eukaryota > Metazoa > Arthropoda > Arachnida > Araneae > Salticidae > Maratus > Maratus speciosus. The sequence goes on along the minus strand of OZ010798.1, from coordinate 186,188,814 downwards.
GAACGCTTCATAGGCGTATATATAGCGTTCTCATTGGTCAGAAAATAGAGAACCTTTAAGAACAGGGGTAATTTTTCACGATATTTTTAACAGTGTAGTTTCCTGATTCTCTTCTTATCAGTTAGAAATTCTTTGGGTAAATTACCGGTACCACGTGACTTTTTCAGGCTCGACCCCATATTTGGAATATCCTCTCTTAGAAGATACGCGCATGGACAATCTCTATTAGACTAGGGAAATAATTCAACATGCATTAGCCTGACGATAATGGCATGCTCACAAAGAACTTTAACGATTTGTTTTTATCACTTTTACCAATAAACATTTATTGGCCGTATGTCACTACTTCGTTATAGAGACACACTTGTTCCTAATTAGATCGTGGCCTTAATGTATCAAAATACGAAGCTTGCTTTCTGTACTATTCCTGAGCTCAGTTATAGCGGCTAGAAATATAGGCCGAGATCCAGGTACATTTTTGCAAACAGTGAAAAGTTAGCAAAAATTCTGGCTTCTGATTGGTCAATCTCGTTACGATAGCAGAGAAACATCTACCTAGATCACGGTCATAGTGTGGAAACAGGCTATTTCAGTAATGCTTTAAAAAGTGCTAAAAATTGAATCCCATAAATATTGAAAAATACTGAATGACAAATTTCGATAAGAGCAACATTTTCTAGATCTTCTCTGAGCGAAACGTTTTCTTTTGAAATAGTTACGTTGGAAGTACCATATGTCGCTCTAATCAACATTCGTCGTTTAGCCTCGTTCAACATTTATGGGATACAATTTTTTAGCACCTTTTTAATAAGACGATTTTTAAACTATATCTTCTAGAAACTATAGTTCCGTTATAGCGTCTAGATTATATGTTGTAGAAATCGACTATCCCAGAAATACTTAAAAAAGCGCGGAAGTATTGAATCCCTTAAATGTACAACGATGTCGAATTCCAAACAGTCATTTGCATCGATATCTGCAGGATATTTTTTAAAGAAGAAAGAGACATGTGTAATGCACCACTACAGCGTCTAGAATACATAATGTGGAAATTTGCTATTCAAGAACCGCTAAGAAGTGTATCCCTTAAATGTGCACTGACGCTGAAATCCAGGGAGATGATCGCAGCGACACCTGCGATATATTTTCAAATTTCAAAGTAAACATGGTATTATTACAGTGGGTTTGACGCCAAGCACACAGATCAGATGTATGTTAATAAAACGTTTAAAAAAATGTTACAGCGTCTAGACCAAATTGTCTTGGAGTTTTGGGAAATATCCTGCAGATATCGCTGTGATCGACTGATTGGATTCCCACACTATATATTCTAGACGCTGTAGCACCGCAGTAGCCTGTCTTTTTCGTTTGCCTCGAAGTAGATATAGATGACGTCATTTGAAGCTGTTCCTAAAGTGTGGCCAGCTCATCACGTCACGCGGAGTTGATTATCTGTACACGGCAATGGACACAAAAAAATTGGCGCACCGCTTTGTACTAATCATCGTGTAAAGATGATCCAACTCCGTGTGACTTTTAAACGTCATGAACTGGCCTATTATGTCATTGGTCACGCTAACACACTCCCCCTTGCGTCCGCCATATATAGTGGCATCTTGCACTGGAGACTGATAAATGGGCTGCTATCGGTCAAAATCAAGAGAGAAAAGGGCAGAAGAGGGGGAAAGAACTCGTTTTTTTTGGTATGTAGTTTTTCACACGGGAAGATTGACTTGTCTGCTCCTCTCCTTTCATATCTTCATGATGGTGAAATAAACCAACGCCCTCTAGATATTTGAGAAAGTCTTGACACGCGTCACGAAAACATCACACAAAGCAGGCAAAGCAAAGGAACAAAATCATTCATTGGCTCGTGGATATGAACGAGCCAATGAATGATTTTTCTTCTTTGTTTTGCCTGCTTTGTGTGATATTTTCCTGACGCGTGTCAAGGCTTTCTCGAATATTTAAAGGGCGTTGAATTGGCCGGGATCAAGATAGATTTTGCGCTATTAGCGAAATGAGATTGATCAATCAGAAGCCTGCATTTTTGAAAACTTTTTTATGTTTGCAGTAAACACCGAAAAGCCTGCAAGGATGGGGGCTACTGATTGGTCAATCTAATTTTACTTACAGAGAAAAATTTATCTGTATCCCGGACATTAACTTTGGTTGGTTGAGACGATTTTGAATAAAATCAAATCAGAAAGCCAATGTTTTTTAACTTTTCGGGTTAGTTTAATCGAAATCTTCCACGTCTATTACAGAAAACTGAGTTACTGTACTTTGGACAAAAACTTGAATATGAGTACACGACTTGTGCATATGTCACCACTCTTACATATAAATGTACTCTGTTATGAGCATAATTATAAGCGCAGCTGGTTAAATTTGAGTATCTGAGTATTAGAGAAAGCAATTGTGGCCCACCGTGGCTGAGTGGATAAGACACCACGCCGCTAATCGCTTGAGAGTGTAGGTGGGGGCAGGTTCAAATCCCTCCGTGATCCCCACGTGATCTGATATATATGTGTTCAATAAAACAAACAAACAAACAAGCAATAGTGAAAGGTACAGTTGCCATGGAAACAACGACTTCTTTAATTCGTATAGAAAATGAATGAATAGTAGTAAATGACTTAAGTTTAAAATATAGGCAAATGCTCTGAAAATATCAATGGCTCCCATCTAGTATTTTACAAAAGTAATTTAATATATTCACATGATGTTTAAAGTTGATGCAACTCTTAGCTAATGAAAATTCTGCAAAAAGGCTTATGTAGGTAGATCTATTCAATGATTAATTCAGAATTCTAAGAACAAAACGAAGTTCTTAAGCGCTCTTCCTCACCCCCCCCCCCCTCAAAAAAGAAATACGATAGAAATATATAAGTATTTGGATAACTTCAGTATTTCTGTGATCTTTAGTCAGAGTTTAGAAAAAGGTGTCTGGATATTAAAAAAAACATAAAACAAATTTGACGAACGATAAGACTATAGATTTCAGGCAATTTTTAACAGGAAAAAATTTAATTCTAATGTTTATGCGGCTTTAATAATAGACTATGAAAGATAATTTATACGAAATTATATTCTCACATTTATGCAAATAGGTATGGATAAACAGACTTGAGTAAAATTATATATTTATTCTTTCTTCTCTATAACACGATCTAAATGAAGATGTACAGTTTATATCTTTAAATTTTTAGATATTTTTTTTTATCAAAAATGTTTCCTCATCATGTCTAGAATTGCTAGATTTACTTCTTTAGACAGATCTTCGATTCTTTAGATGCCTGCGGGGCTTCATTCTCGGATTATCCGTAGGTATTTGTAAAGGTAAATTTATTTTGCAAAACCGTCAGCAAAAAAAAGTTCGAACAAACAATTAACTGACAGACTAACTGTAAATATATATTTTATTTTGACTCTATTTGATTTTTACTAAATTTTCATCCTTCATAGAAAATTTTAAGAAGATATAAATTGAGAAAGACTGATACTTTAAAAGAAGAAATTGACTTTCCTTACTTTTAAATTATTAATTACTCTAAAAAATGAATGATAGGTAAACAAAATGTATACTATTGTGTTTGTTCCCTGCTGATAAAGGCTATACAAGGACTAATTTTAGCGAGTAGAATTATTTCAATTATATATAATCTGTTTAAAAAAAGGACTGATATCTACTAAAAAACAACTTTTCAAAAGTAAAAAAACAAGCCAAGCAAAAAAAAAAAAAAAAGAAAAGAAAGAAAAGAAAAAAGGGGAAAGTTGTGGCTAAAAAATAGTGTGATATCAAATTTCCAAGCTTATATTATGGTACTTATTTAACATTTTTTATTAAAAATTTACTATACGTAAGTCGAGTACCTAAGTATGCGTTGATAGAAAGCCTTTTCTCCTTTACTAAATACATCATAACGTGTTTCTGAAAATTAATTTTTTTTTAATTATGCATGATGGGCTTGGCGGCCATCTTTCCATATTTTACACAAATTTCTAAGCAGACAAGCTCGTAATATGTTTGCATTAATAAGAATTTTGAACTTCTAGTTTTGGCTACAGACAGATAAATTAAGATTGTCTTTTATTTTGAAAAAAAAAACAACAACAAAAAAAAAAACAAATTGATTTTTACTGCTTTAACTAATTAATTAACCCCCTCCGAAAAAAAAAAAGAATCATAAGATGAAACCTGAAGTTACTTTAACTTTATTTTAAGACACAAATTTCTAGGCACTCATTTCCATAAATTAAAAGCATAAAATGTTTACTTTAGCAGCAATTTCGAATTTCCGATCTTAACAATGTACTTGTGTGCTTAGAAATTTGTGTAAAATATGGAAAGATGGCCGCCAAGCCCATCATGCATAATTTAAAAAAAATTAATTTTCAGAAACACGTTATGATGTATTTAGTAAAGGAGAAAAGGCTTTCTATCAACGCATACTTAGGTACTCGACTTACGTATAGTAAATTTTTAATAAAAAATGTTAAATAAGTACCATAATATAAGCTTGGAAATTTGATATCACACTATTTTTTAGCCACAACTTTCCCCTTTTTTCTTTTCTTTTTTTTTTTTTTTTTTTTTTTTTTGCTTGGCTTGTTTTTTTACTTTTGAAAAGTTGTTTTTTAGTAGATATAAACATACTGCAACCAGAAAAAATAGAATAACATGATGAAATGCAAAAAAATTTTACTCTCTCCTTGTAGGAAAGTGGCCGATGACAGCCGATTTTTTAATAGCCACTTTTTCTCATTCACTGGCCCTGTGGCCAATAGCTAGTGCTAATTTTGACCTTGACACTTAATGTTTTTATAAAATATAGCTTGCTTATACATAACTACACGCTTTAAAAAAAAAAAAAAATGATCATTTAACACAATTTTATAAATCTGAAAGCTAATGCGAAAGAAACCTTGGTTAAAAAATTAATTATAATAAATTATAATTATTGTGTTACAAATTGACATAGCTTTAAGTGATTCTCTAAGATGCAGATCCATTTTATGGGGAAAATGACTTTATATAAAACAATATTTATAAATATACAATGTAGTGTTTAGAAAAGTAACTTACTTACAAGCATCATACTTACAAGTACCTATTACTGAAAACGCATATCATCAATGTTGGCATGATTTCAACATTTTGGATATTTAGAACTATTTTTTTGAAGGAAAAAGATATATATATATATGAATAAGTTTACTGTCGATATCATCTATGTATATATTTATCTAAGTGATTATTTTATCTAATGGATTAATTTTTTAATTCAAGTTTTTTTTTATCTAAGTGATTATTTTATCTAAGTTATTTTATCTAATTGATTAATTTTTTAATTCAAGTTTTTTTTTTCAATGTACAGTATTATTGTTTTTATGTACGCATTTATTAGTACATTATTATTATTTTATTAAGGATGGGTACCAAGAGCATTAAGTATTTTCCCAGGCAAGTGTTTTGCTAAGGGGAAAGCTTAATTGCCAGTTACTATCTGTATGTTTGATATTACGATGTAAAGTAAAGAATTGGACAGTTTTGGTACAAAAGAGGGACTTTTATGACCTCATGTTTTATGGGACAGCTGCAGGATCTTCGTGTGGGAGCCCGCGGTCTCGTGGGAAAGTGGGGTTTGAAATATCGGATGTAGGAGGGTCGGAAGGCCCTCTGCATTTCGGGGACCCACTGACCACTGGCCGACACGAAGGCGGGTCCAGACAGCGGCGAGTGGTTGGAGATTTTAATTATGCTGAATATGTTAATTCGCATCCACCACTCAGGGCCGCACATGCAAATTTTTAACAGAGAGAGATTTTCTTTTTCTCGAAAAAAATACAGAGTTACAAAAAGAGTTCCAGAGTGCGGTGGTTATTTTTTTTCAAGCCTTTTTTTGGCTGATCTGCCCATGTTTACTTGCGCTGTCTAAGACGAGCAATATAGTAGTGTTAATTTTTTTTAAAAAAATGATTTAAACATTTTTGCTTTTGGCCCAGACCTGGGTGGAATTTAGTGTAAATAAAACTAAAATTACGGAACACGAATATGTGTGTTGTGGTTCTACAAACAAAAAAAAACCACTAATTTGGATATTAATTGAAGTTGACAAGTTCTCCTGGGCACCCTATTCCCAATTCAAAACATTTGATATTAAAACGGTACACAATAGAAAAGAGAACATCCATAACATCGTACCTTTTTCCCCATTGGGGTCACAAGATCCTTTTAGAGTTGTAGACTTGACAGTTATATATATATATCCAAAAGTTCTTTTTTTTTGTTTGTAGAACCACAACACACATATTCGTGTTCCGTAATTTTAGTTTTATTTACACTAAATTCCACCCAGGTCTGGGCCAAAAGCAAAAATGTTTAAATCATTTTTTTAAAAAAAATTAACACTACTATATTGCTCGTCTTAGACAGCGCAAGTAAACATGGGCAGATCAGCCAAAAAAAGGCTTGAAAAAAAATAACCACCGCACTCTGGAACTCTTTTTGTAACTCTGTATTTTTTTCGAGAAAAAGAAAATCTCTCTCTGTTAAAAATTTGCATGTGCGGCCCTGAGTGGTGGATGCGAATTAACATATTCAGCATAATTAAAATCTCCAACCACTCGCCGCTGTCTGGACCCGCCTTCGTGTCGGCCAGTGGTCAGTGGGTCCCCGAAATGCAGAGGGCCTTCCGACCCTCCTACATCCGATATTTCAAACCCCACTTTGTCTTTCTTCAGGGTTCCCCTGTAAAAATATAGATTGGGTGCAGGTATTAGGGTATTGTATTTAAAAAAATAAGGGTTTCCACATACAACAACAAAAAAAAAAAAAGAAAGAAAGAAAGAAAAAGCATTCGTGGTTTTAATTCAATTTTAAGAGTATCAGTTGAAAACGATATTTATATATTTTAGATAAGGGTATTCGTGGTGTTATTATTGATAATTTTTTTTCCTTGTTTTCTTTTTTTTTCTCTCGGGGTGAATACAAAATTAATTGTTTAGGATATTTTAATATAAAGTACACAGAACCCGTTTATTCTGCAATATACTGTAAATTCGAAGGCGCGGTTCAACTTTATTAGTTACGAATTAAGTTTCGTCTTATACAGGTGTCAGTAAAAGTGAGGGATTCCAATGAACAGGAATAACATTTTTGGATGTTATATTTTAAGAAAGTATATCGAGTTTTTCTTAGCACTTTTCATAGGTCTAAATGGAACTAACATTTATAGGGGAGACAGTAATCAAATAAGGATATCAGATGCTGTTTGTAAGAAAACAGGCTACAGTTCCGTACGGGAGGAAGTGAAACTGGTTTCGTGGAATGTCATTGATGCAGCAAAATGGCTACTAGGCTTCCGTATTTGCATTACAAACACTTGTATTATAGTTAATTATTATAGTAAATAGTACGAAAAGAAAGTGTTTTTGTTGCGTAGGCGGTGTATAGGGTGCAGATTAAGGAATACGGAGAAGTAATGTAACGATAATACATGTATTACAGGGATTAATAGAAGTAATTGTTACTTACTTTGCAAACGGAATATCCACGCCTCTCTCTTAAGGGTCACTCCAGCACCAGCTCGTACTAGACTTGGCTTGGCATTAAGGGGTGACCTTCGGCCGCTCTGGAATTATCACTTTCCAGCCTGTTTCGATACATTATAATGGGCGATTCTAAGTGTTATCGATGGCAGGTAACGGGTAGCTGGAAAAGTGGATATATTTTTTTCTTCTTTCTCCTCTTTTGTTGACGCTATTAGAAATTGTAATTTTACGATAGCTTGTATTGCACTGTTTGCTAGGGTGTTTAAAGTACCTATTGAGGAAAAGGGAGTAGTGAAGCGGTGAATGAGTGGAAACAATTCACTTATTTATATGAAAGAAAAGAATAAATAGAAGAAGAGTGTTTGAGTAATTTATTTAAAATAAAGTAACATGATAGTACTTACACTCATAATTTGTAATTTCAGATAAAGGATTCAGTCACAAAATAATATGAAATACTGTTTTTTTTTCTTTTCTGCTTTCTTTTGTTTTTAAATTTCTACTATCTCTATCTCCTTCTCTGGGTGGAAGTGCTGTTTTTTTTTTTTTTTTTTTTTTTGTTTTTTTTAAGCCTGAGACTGAGTTTCTTATATTTGAGAGAATATTAATAGTTATTTGGTTAACTTTTAATTAGAGGGTACGTTTAGAGAATCACGTAATTTACTGAATGAAAGTATCGAATTTACTATATGAGAATCAATTTTAGATATTGTGGTTGCATAGTTTTAAAAATATATGTGTGTTGTAAACTATAAAGGTAGTGAAATAATTGTAAAAAAAAAGTATTTGAAAAATGTAAGAATATGTATTGATATATTTGCTTGTTTGGTAGTTAAATGATTATTCGGTGTAAAAAGTTATGTTGGTAAATATGTTTCATTGTGTGTTATAAACCTTTCTTAATATGGATATTTAAATGTTGTACTTATGTAGTCATGAACTGAATACTTGCTTTGTGTAAAAAAGTGTGCTAAACTTTGTGGATCAGTATTTAAACTCTTTGGCATAATTAATTAGGTTCCTAATTTTGGGATTTTATCTTTTATGATTAACTTTTTGTTTTCTCTTCTAAATTGGTACACATATATACAATTTTTGGGAACATTCAGGGACTGTACCTTCATCACAGAGAGACAGAACTCATGCAGTATGCGGCTGTGATGGTTATGGGGAACACTGCTTTAGGGACCGTATACAAATCTGCATAAAACCGTGGACAGAATAAGAAGGAATATTCATCTTATGTACAATGTACAATTTAGGGTACAGGCATATGTTAATGAACTATACAGATAACATCAGCGTGTATTTGATAATGAACATTCCTATCTCTGCACGGACTTCACAGAGTTTTGAACACTACGGAAGAGGTGAATCAGGGAGCATAGAGGAGATGCCCCAGTGCCTTACAGATCTGCAACGTCCAGCCGTTGGAGAGGCTTTCGGTGTTTGATAAGGACATCGGTCCACTTGAAAGATGTTATAGTTCCTGTACATGGACTTTCAAGTGCTTTGTGTTGGGGGGGAAGTAATGTTGGCATGATTTCAACATTTTGGATATTTAGAACTATTTTTTTGAAGGAAAAAGATATATATATATATGAATAAGTTTACTGTCGATATCATCTATGTATATATTTATCTAAGTGATTATTTTATCTAATGGATTAATTTTTTAATTCAAGTTTTTTTTTTATCTAAGTGATTATTTTATCTAAGTTATTTTATCTAATTGATTAATTTTTTAATTCAAGTTTTTTTTTTTCAATGTACAGTATTATTGTTTTTGTGTACGCATTTATTAGTACATTATTATTATTTTATTAAGGATGGGTACCAAGAGCATTAAGTATTTTCCCAGGCAAGTGTTTTGCTAAGGGGAAAGCTTAATTGCCAGTTACTATCTGTATGTATGATATTACGATGTAAAGTAAAGAATTGGACAGTTTTGGTACAAAAGAGGGACTTTTATGACCTCATGTTTTATGGGACAGCTGCAGGATCTTCGTGTGGGAGCCCGCGGTCTCGTGGGAAAGTGGGGTTTGAAATATCGGATGTAGGAGGGTCGGAAGGCCCTCTGCATTTCGGGGACCCACTGACCACTGGCCGACACGAAGGCGGGTCCAGACAGCGGCGAGTGGTTGGAGATTTTAATTATGCTGAATATGTTAATTCGCATCCACCACTCAGGGCCGCACATGCAAATTTTTAACAGAGAGAGATTTTCTTTTTCTCGAAAAAAATACAGAGTTACAAAAAGAGTTCCAGAGTGCGGTGGTTATTTTTTTTCAAGCCTTTTTTTGGCTGATCTGCCCATGTTTACTTGCGCTGTCTAAGACGAGCAATATAGTAGTGTTAATTTTTTTTAAAAAAATGATTTAAACATTTTTGCTTTTGGCCCAGACCTGGGTGGAATTTAGTGTAAATAAAACTAAAATTACGGAACACGAATATGTGTGTTGTGGTTCTACAAACAAAAAAAAAGAACTTTTGGATATATATATATAACTGTCAAGTCTACAACTCTAAAAGGATCTTGTGACCCCAATGGGGAAAAAGGTACGATGTTATGGATGTTCTCTTTTCTATTGTGTACCGTTTTAATATCAAATGTTTTGAATTGGGAATAGGGTGCCCAGGAGAACTTGTCAACTTCAATTAATATCCAAATTAGTGGTTTTTTTTTTTATGAGTTATTATTTTTGGATGGTAAAAGTATGAATTATTTAATTGTAACTTAATATAATTTGCCTGTGGTGTAAATAAATGATGTATTATTATTAATTCCCTTCTTTGTTATTATTTGTTAAAAGTCTTGCTAATTACTTGTTTTACGTATTTAGAAATTACCTGACTGCTTAATATTATTATTAGACCATATATGTAAAAGCCATAATTAAATTTATCTTGTAGGGTTGGTTTGTCTGAAAATTGGGGAGTTATATTTAGTGGTTTTAATTATATTATATATTTCCCTTCAAACCAATTGGCCATAGGTTAGTTATCTTCTAAACATTTCACAACGCATTGTCTTATTTATTCAAGATAACCTTTTAGGTAAATGACCGTAGGTTATCTATTAACTAACTAGGCTTTTACGATCACCAGGTCCTCTATAATTAGAGGCCCCTATAAGATAGATTTTCTTTTGGATCAGTAAGTTCGGAGAAAAGGGTGCGCCCAACACTCTTGTTAGCTTGTGTTAGGGAATTTATAGATAAATTAAGATATTCATTAACCTAATTTTTAATAGTTGTCTAGATCTTGCCAGCAATCAAAAACAAGCATGAAAAAGTCCCTTAACAGGATATTTACAAAAGTGAAAGCGGGGTCAACAGGTAGTAATCAACAAGCATACGCATAATTCTTGAAAAAGTCCCATTGAAAACATTCTATAATTTAAATAAATAAATAAATTATAAGAATCATAATAAAATGATTAAAACAACATGAACAATGTAGAATGCATTTTAAAATTCCCTTTTCTTAGGGAACAGAAAATGTATTAAAAAATTACATACTTACAGTCAGTCATAATAAGTTATTACTTACTGGTCGAGTAAACATTTACGACTGTTCCTGATTGACGAGTTTCAAAAATAGCACATAGTTGAAAGGCATTGGAAGAAATTCCACTTTCTTGCAGAAGACCACAAATGGTAGTCGTTTTTTATACAGAACTACACACCTGTGTTCCCCTGAGAGCAAAAAACATCGTAAAATGTGCATCTATCCTGACACCAGCAGATTCTCCAGACATTCTGTATTAAAACTTTTATGGATTTTGAAAGTTTTTCAAACTCATTCTGAAAAAAAAAAATTATGAATTTTTCCAATTTAAGCCACTCTTGGTCTGGAAAAAGGCGGGGAGGGGTGAAAAAAATTCATATTCTAGATTTTGCAGTTTTAATTATACTAGTACTACTGAACAATTATTAAAGAATTTCAGAAAAATAGCATCTCAAATTTTTAAAAAGAATAAGGGGTTTATTAATAGTACCTAGTAATAATAACTAATAGTAAAAACTGTTTATTTAAAAAACAGGTTTGTTCATTTTAACAGAAGTTAAATTTTATATCTCATCAATTTTTTTTTTTTAGGGGGGGGGGGAGGGGGATTACACATTTATTTATTTAATATCTCATTATTTAATAACATCTGCATTTCTAATTAAATAACTCACGGTTAATTTTAGAATCATCAAATTGATACATTTCCCGTGAATAAAATCAATTTTGACTGTAAGAAATAAAAGTTAATACTCACTATTTTCCGATGAAGAAAGATTTAAAAGCAAATTTAGAGCAAAACTATTATTTTATACAGATGAAACATTAATTGAGGCCCATAACAAGACTCCAATAGCCACAGGGCCCTGGGAAACCACCCTTTTTGCCTGATGAATGTGCCAATCCTAACAGTAAATATAATTCATTTACTACAATGCATTTTCAGGGAAACATTTTAATAAAAAATTAAGATTGATAGGTATACATTATACAGCAAAGGAAAGTTTAATATAGAACTTAAATCCATGGTTACATTTTTAAAATGGAAAACATGGAAATGAACAATTTTCTTCTGTTTACCGCTATATCCTCCAGTTTTATAAAGGCTATGTAAAATTCCACCAGCATTTTTAGAAAAACTACTCACTGCTGGTAAGAACACTGAAGAAGTTCCCAAATCTGATCAAAGTGACAATTTTAGTTATGAATTTTTCCATCAATTTTACATTGCAATAAAAATTATAAAATCAAACACATTAAAAAAATTGTTTTATTTATTTTTGGCCTTAATATTTTATTTAAGCTAGCATAACACGAAAGCTAAATAATAGTGCAGTGTAGAGAGAAGGATTGAACACATTAAATTTTTTTAAAGAATAAAAAACTGGTCAAACTATTAAGAGTTGTTGTTTCTTTCACACAATTATAACTGGCGAGAGATAATAAAAAAAATTTAAGAAGGAAAAAACTCAAACAATTATTCAAAAAAGCACAAGGAATATTTATAAAACTAAAAACAATGCGGGAATTTGAAGATACGGAGAAAATTTATCAATGATCAATTTTACATAATAAGAAACGGTCCAGTGTTCTAATTTTTTTTTTTTTATGGTGATCTTCAAAAAAGTGTTCCACTTTAATGTGTAACACATGATAAACTAATGACAATTGTCGTCATTTAAGCACAACAACAATTTAGTATCTTCATACCACATTAAATACTAACAAAAAGATTAAAACAAACCAGAAATAAAATGATCTTTGCATATCCAGAAATTTTTTCTTTTTGATTCTGCATCTATTTTCAAGGCAGCCAACAACTTTGAATGTCTGCTGTACGTTATTTCATAGTGACTTTTTCTAATCCCAGGAAAAGCAAAAAAAACATTATTTTCAGTATTATCATTATTATTACTGCCTTGAAAGGAGTCGAGAAACGCGATATTTACTAAAACCGCTTTAAGCCTGCGTAAAATGTGGATAAATTATAGCACACTTGGCAATGCTATCAAGTGAGATAAAGAAGCCAATATGGTAAACAGAAGTACACTGAAAAGATGCTCACAAGACGTCACAAGATGGGCAGTAGATTGCGCAGATAGGAGATTTTGGTGTCCATGTTTTTGACGTCATACCAAAATGCCCTATAGTGTGAATGAATGCTATCCTCTTTCGAAATGAGTGACCAGTATTCGTTAAAGCCGATACCTGTTACCATGTGTTTCCCTATTTTTAAAGTAAAATACATTACCGCCGTTTAAACTAATCAAACTTTTAAGCAGGATTTGATTCGATAAAGCGGCGAATTTCGAACAACATAAATATAATTCTAACTTTAGTTTTGTTTTAAATGATTTGATTCATAAAAATGGAAATTTCTGTATTTTTGTCTTGGCTCTGGAGAGGGAGGGGGGTTAACCCCGAAACCTCTCCCTCGCTGCGCCACTGGTATAAAGTTTTAAAAACAGCCAGCTTTATATGTACGCTCCTCATTTTTCATTTTTGAGGCATCACTGCATCTACGAATTCCTGCTAATTTATAAACTTGTATTTATTTTCCTGACAAAAGAACTTATATCTTTTCTCCACCAGACGGCATATTCGAGTGCTTGTATCAGTGCTGTCCCGTCCCTATTCTATGTTCATGAGTGCTGTACAGCTTTATTTTCTGGCTAATAATGCATTTGAAAAATTAGATTAAAATAGTAGATAAACAAATCTACTTACTTGCTAATATTTTAATTATTATGAGTATATTTTTTGTATTACAATGAACTGTTTAGTTTTGTATTGTGCACAGACTTCCCCTATCTTTCCTCTGAGGTATTGTGTCATTCGTTTATTCATTCCGGTTGCGCTAGTGTTTTCTTCACTAAAGTGATTGTTGTTTTTTTTAATAATTCCGTATGGGAGGATAACAACAAAAGTCTCTTCCATCCATTTAAAAGTGTCCCTTTAAAGGATATGGAACAATAAAATAATTTATTTTATTCTCTGTGCTCTGTTAATTGTTTGATATTATCTACAGAAAAATTTAAAAATACTATTAGTCATTCGAGTTACACCCTCTTGTGTAAGTAAATAATTAAATTTATTAGATCATCTTGCGCAGATGCTAAATTATGCTTGTGTTTAATATTTATTTAGTATTTATCGTTTTCGTACTTTAAAAATTTATTTACAAAGATCGCAAGTAGTGTTTTATAATTTTGTTATGCAATGTCAATCAAACATGTAGAGAATATCATTGCTTGGTGCACCTTGACAGATGAAAATCGACGAATGTTTACGTTTCACTCTATGTATCTCACATTACATATTCTGGGATTATAAATTAATAATTGTAATATTACATTCTACGATTTGCTTTTATCATGCGTAAATCAAAATTTTATGTCATTTTATTATTTTTTAAATTGTTAACTGTTTTTTAATAACATAATTGAAATCATGGTACTTTTCCAGTGTAGGGGGCTTGGTGTGATCGAGAAAAAGGCCTTGGAAAGAGAAAAAATTTGGCAGCATATTTTCTGGCAATCTATTCACTGTTTATACAGGGTGTATCTGAAAAAGTAAGCAAAACTTTCCGGGGTGACAGAACGCAGTTATATGAGCGAATTTCATCATAGAATGTATGGTTGGAACATCAGCGGTGAGAAGCTAAAAGGTAGTTTTCGGCGATGGATTGGCCGAGGTGGTCCCACAGCTTGGCCACCAAAATCGCCGGATTTCTCGTGTTTGGACTTTTTCCTGTGGGGCCATGTGAAAAGCCTAATCTACAAGTGCTCCATTAAAACCAATATGGATCTAGTCACCAGATTGGCGTGTTGCCACCGATATTTGGGAAATGTCTGGTGGGTCATTCCATGCCAAATCACCCCAGCCATGTAACCCACCATCTCCGATTTGTCTGAAATTTTCAGAAAACACCATGCTAATAAAGTTAGAAAGGCACATGAAATTTTAAATTGATGTGACTTATACATTTTTTTAAACGTGACCTTGAATGTGGGTGTACAGCAAAAAAATGCGTCGCCTTGTAGTGGAAGTCATGGGTGTGCTTTGAGCTGCGGAATTTTATTTCTCGGCTGCTACTTAAGATAGAAAGCTGAAAATTTTGCCACTTATAGTTCTTTCCATGTGGAATTCAGAAAAAAATACTGTTTTAATACTGGATCTTTTGTATATAATTAAAAAAATATTTATACTGACAGTTACTATATTTTGTATGAAAATTTTCAAAAATCAATTCTTATAAAAGTGCATCTTCCAACCTGAACCTGATATTTTTTTAAATGCTCCATATACCATTTTCTTTCAAATAAAGAAAAAAATCAGTGGTTGCTGTAATAATTTTTTGGGGGAAAAAAAAAAAAAAAGCTAAACTTCTTTAAAGCATTGCATTTGGAATAATGTTATAAAAAGTCAAAGAAAATATTATACTAAATTAGTTAAATAGCTTCATTAAAACACATTTCTTAAATTCTTGTTTGCATAGCTATCAAAATTTACTGTTATTGGTAAAATAAATACATAAATAAAAGTCTTGTTTACTCCAATTCTATATTTTCTTGACTACATATTTGGAACAAATTACTTCAATATTTTAAATTTTCAACAAGCCAAAAACAAGACTTTGATTTTACACATACCATGTTTAAAATAATAATAATCAGTGGGTGCTTTAATAGTTAATATATATGTATCAGTAACTAAATTTATGACTACTGAAATTAGAATATTCTTACAAAGTTGAAATAGTTGCAAGTAAAATAACTTACAAATATTCTGATATGAAGTTGCATATGATTAATAATATAAATACATAAATAAAAGTCTTGTTTACCCAAATTCTATATTTCTTTGACTACATATTTGGAACAAATTACTTCATTACAGTAAATTCTGTCTAAAACGGACTCTGCACAAGCCGGAAATCTGTCTACCTCGGAAAATTTTTCAAGTCCTGGCGAACCCATAGAAAATAACATTAATTCTTGCTGCATGAGTCACAATATGTCTAATGTGGAAACGGAAATAATTTTAAGGTCCCACCAAAATTTTGCATAAGGCAGAAAAAATGATATTTTAAACATGAAAAACATTCTGTTTATGAAACTTAATAACTGATATACGTACGTTATATACTCAATGCCAAGAATTTTAA